>ML866222.1:17012-29306 GCA_009831015.1 Picea engelmannii | reverse complement strand
GCTTCCATTGAATCCATCTTATTTTGTAGTTCATTTATGTCCCTACGCATTTCTTCACCTTCATCAAGAGTCCAAGTAGGATTTTTTGGAGGCTTATTTGGTGTAGAAGTTCCATTTTTGGGTGGCATGTTGGCCAAGTATCAATTTTGAACCTTGATTTTGAGGTGGTTCTTCTAGACAATATTTCTTCTGTTGTATCTCCCAATTTTTGGCCCTTCTGGGTATAAAAATTTATCTTATGTATTTCTATGATATTTCGTCTCTGCAATTCCACAGGTCTGATCAAAAGTGGATGTGCCAAGTGGAATTTACGGTAGCTTCCCCACAACTTGCCTATTTTTGGCCTTTCCAGGAGATCTCACTTGTATAGTGTGCCCTGCACAAAATAATTGATATACAATTCTGAAACTCACACCCAAAATACTACAAACTGTCCATGATCCAATGCAACCAGTCCCACACAATTTGGATACTCTAGGAAGAATTTATGATTGTTTTACTTGGAACCCCTTCTTGAGACTAGTCAATAGGACTAGTCAGATACCCTATCTTACATAGGATGTATCTACAAATTTAAGATGACCTAGAAGCTGAAATTTTTACCACAGATACATTACCAATTTATGTAAATGGTCTTCGGATTTCAGGGTCTGAAATGTTACAGAAATTTTTTTATAGAAAAAATTCCGCAATGACTCATTTCAGGATGATTCCAGAACCCTATCTTGTACAGGTTGTATCTCCGAAAGTATAAGGCCTCAGGAGCTAAATTTTGAACCCAACGTACCTTGATCTGTCTTCTAAATATCCTCCAATCCGTTCCTTTGGAAACGTTGTAGAAAAAAAGTTATAGCAAAAATTCCACGGTATCTCATATGTAGCAGCGAAACCCCAAGACCTTGAGCTTTGATACCATATGTTAAGAACCAAACATCAATATAGCATATAAAAACCTCAGGAAAAGTATTGAACGCCTTGAAAAAGAGATAATTTCATATACTAATCTTCTTCGAGGGGGCAACCTCCTTTTACCCCACTTAAATGTTCAAGTACAAGATGATTCAAAATGAAAATGTCTCCTTGGTATATATAGAAGACTAGGAGGTATAATTGCAAATAATGGCCTGAAGCTGACATAAATAAAATAATGTTACTAATCTAAATTACAACTAATGGCCTAAAGCCGACATAAATAAAATAGCATTACTAATCTAATATGCCCCAATTAAGGGGTAATGAGCCAATATTAGGGCTTAACAGTGTTGGTCTACATTGTTGCTCCTTTTCTTAAAACAAAGTTGTAACACATTAAATTTATCAATGATTTCAAACATGATTGTATTATATTAACAATAAAGGTTAATGAAGATTGAATTTTATTTACCTTATCCTACAAAGTAGTTCTTGGTAATTTCCCCAAGCTTTTTCGGTGTTCAACTACAACTTTGTAGTCGTACTTGTAACCAAGATGCAGTTGTTCCTCTGTGGTTTCAGTATCGAATTCATCACCATGCATTGCATAAGAGTATGTATTTTTAATGTTATTCACAACAATTACCTAAAATTTTGAAGGTGATACAAATAATATATCTAGGTACTTACAATTCGTGACTGGAACTTCAAGTAGCCACCCTAGCGTAGCTTGTGTTTTCCACATTTGGAAAGCCTTTATTTTTTTTCCTTTGACATTTCAGTCAACCTTTCATCACAAGTTTCAAGTATGTTAATATCTACCACAATTTTATTTACATCTAAAAAAAATTGAACGTATTGAATTGAAATTGAAATTTACCTTTTAGGACTAGAGGGTGTTTTTTGTTCATGTGTCAATTTCTTCTCTTTTGCATCCTCAATGAGGGTCTTCCACTCCCTCTTTGGAATAATCAGAGGATGCTCGTACCTATCGTTTGTTTTCAAGTGTTTCCTATATGTTTATCCTGTATATTTTAAATATTGGGAAGTTGTGATGGTGGCCAAGGTCTTATTAAATGTGTTTACACCAAAAAGGATTTCAAGATAATCCATCAATTATTTTTTGAGATTGGAATTATAGGAATTCCATCTCTGCCATATGGTGGGCCCAAAAATCAACAACGAATTATTCTCCAAGGACTCAAAAATTAAGACGTTGGTTGATTTGACCGGACCCAAAAATCAAGATGTTTAATGCCATATATCCGTCAGTCTGGATTTAATGCCTACAAATATTTTGCATAAAATTAATTAAAAATCCAAGGGAAACTTTTTATATAAATCATTATTCCATAAACTCATAAATTGTTTAAGGGTGCCCTCAGTATGCATGCCCCAACATGGAGATATGAATTATAAACGTTAGTACTTATCACTAAACTCAAAAATTCGTAAATTTGTTAAAGGGTACTCCGAGTATGCACGCCCCAACACACAATTTTGAATTATAAATGCCAGTACCCATCACTAAACTTAGAAATTCATAAAATTGTTAAAGGGTACTCCTAATATGCACACTGCAACATAGATCTGTGAATTATAGATGTCAGTGCCCATCACTAAACTCAAAAATTCGTAATTTATTAAATAAGAGATAATACTGTTATCAATGTTGAATTACTGGCGTATGATCAATGACGAATCCTGATCTCGGTTTAAATCTGAAGGTGATAATCGATTGATCCTCGTTTTTTTTTTAAGCAAGGGAAAGTAGGATTTAATATTGGGTTCTAATGACAATATTTGTTACGACAATAATTCTATGAGGATAAATAAAAATAAAAATGGTGACAACCCCAAGTGAAAACTCCTTTATATCTAATCCATAAAAACAAATTGAGAGAGAAGTAACAATTGGAACTGATAGGTCTAGTTGTTTATTCCTTTATACAATAGCTATCAACCAAAATTTGACTAAACAGAACTGATTCGTGTGATTATTTATTCCTTTAAACAAGAATCACCAATCTAAATTTAACTAAATAGATCTGGCCTGTACTAATTTATTATTCTTTTATGCAGGAACAATCCATCTAGAGTGTCATGCCAGATATATTCTCTTCCATTATTAGGAGTTGGAAATGTAGTTTAGGTGCATAGTACTAGATCTTTTAAGTCAAATTGAAATCCCACGCAGAATATTGTATTATAAAAATGTAAATGTAGATATAATGCAGGAAGTTGTTTCATATAATATAAGGTTTCCTCCATGGAATATGAAATTTACAATTTGACATTCAATACAATAAAATAACATAAGTATCGTAACCAGTGGAGGGTCTTGTTGATTCTCTTTGGTAGCTGGTGATCCTCCTTGCTCTCGCTTTCTAATAGTTGAGACCTCATAGGTAACTCCTCGCCAATGATAGGGGTACTCTTCTTCCCCTTATCCCCCCAAGCTACAAAGGGCCAACGCACGCAAAACCAAAGAAAAATCTAGCTCCAATCTCACCTCACAAGGTCAAGCTACAACCCTCATTTTGAGTTGGGTATCCCAACTCCCACAAGAAAAAACAATTAAAGAAATTCTGGCAACATAAGGATACACATACCAGTCATGATTCATTCATCTTCCCAACCATTAATTTTATATAATTATTCTTAGTGACCACTTTCCATTTGCATATTTTTTTCGTTTATTAAAATTTAATTCAGAAATAGTCTCCCCCATAAACTTGTCAACAGATCCCTTAGTTGCACTAGAAATTCATTTATTTAATTTAATTTAATTTCAATTTCCCTCACCCATCCTAAAAGCGCTCCTAAAAACACTCCTTGTTGTCCCTTTATTCCCTCTATTTCCTTTTAATGATTGACGCATTTCTAAAACTTAGTTGTGTTTTATTTAGGAAGTGTTTTAGTTAGACTAGACTATAGTCCTTTCTATGTTTCCACATTCCTTTTTGTATTCATTTCCCCTTTTTTTCTAAGTTCCTAATTAGCATATCATGTACATAAACAATAATTAATTCTTAGATAAATTATTTCTCCTTTGAATTCTTAACTTGATTTTTCTTCATCCCCCTTTTATTAATTTATTATTTAGTTTTTTTTTCCTTTTTTTTTGTCTTCTTACCCTATTTAGACTTAGGATAAATTATTTTTTTAACTGGGCTTAGAATTATTCAGGGGATTTTACAATTACAAAAAAAAATCCCATTTAATAATTGTTTTAAGGCCAACCACGTCATAACAATTTTGTTTTCTAGGCACCTAGGTTCATTGAGTCATCTTTATTGAAATTGTGATGTTCTCTTCAAGACGCACTATGTGCTCCAAGGGTGCCACTCACTTTTATTCATGTTCTATTTATGCGACGTTCCCTTCAAGATGCACTACGTGATCCAAGGTTCCCACTCACTTTTAGTCAAGTTTTATTTATGTGATGTGCCCTTCAAGACACACTACATGCTCCAAGGGTGCCACTTGTCTTTGACAATTTTTGGTAGATGTCCAACCCTTGGAGTCAATACTCCATTAGGTGACCTTTGGGGAGACTAAGGGCCTCTAAGGAATAATTACCTTTCCTTATTGCACTCCCCTTATAATCTTCATGAGCGACTGTCTCAGTATTCCTTCACGACATCGTTGATCTCTCTAACTAGGTAATCGTTAACCTACAATTTGAGCCATGACGAGAATGCTAGTAGGCTATGATAGGCCTACTGCCACATCTCTCCCTCAATATATTTGGTTTTTGTGCATGGCCCCTTTAATCCTAATGTGAGTTTGATTAGCAAGAAATTGCCAGCCTGCATATATCAACAAAAAATTTCAACAATTCATAACAACATCTAATATACCTGATCATATGTCACATATGCATAAACAGAAACACCCAAACCATATACAGTCCACTCCCTAACTCGATCTGGAGTCTAAGGAGGTCCAATGATGCCATCGGCATCCTAAATCTGTCAGGTTTCCTGCACACTTAGGAGAAACTCGTCAATAACACCTTTCTACACATAGATATCAAATAACATAACATCATAATTTGCAACCTCATCATTAGAATCCATAAGTGAAACAAACAATCATATAGTGAACTAGATCACTTGCATATTAGTGTCCTCAAAGAATAAGTCAAATCATGTGTTCACAAGAGAGAGATGTTACAGTGATCATTATCATGAGAAACAAATTCAAATGTATGAGAAATTCTCCCTCTTTATTGACATCCAAGGAGGAATGTTTTTGTTGATAACAAAAATAGGCCACACCAAGTCAACAGACCGAAGCTCTCCAAATAGATTAAGACCTTAAATAACATAATCAAAATCATAAAATATAAGAGTCATTTCTTACAAGTTGGGTAAATTAGTATATGTATCACCCCCATAATAGAAACGTCTATATATAATCAATTCAAATTGTAATCAATCAATAACTCGTCCCCTGTAAGTATTGATATTATTACACATACGAATACATGGTTTCCTTCATGCCCCTCAAATACTCAATTAGGTAACTTATTTGTGGTCGTGAGCCATGTACTTTTTATAAACCCTATAATATTCCCTGTTGTTTTTGGCATTCCTTCAATATAGATAGTTGCTCCTTTATTTTGATCATTGTCTTTTAGTTGTATATAATTTGCATCCAAGCCATATCTTCACATACCTTTTGTATATTGGACAATTTGTTTCCAATATTTGTAGATATAAAAGGGTCCGACGTACTCCATCAGTTCATTTAATCTGTCGTAACAAACCTTTATGTCATTCATGGAAAATATCCCCAAACCATGTAATGACGATGGAGCAATCTGATATATCCTTTCATTTACACAAAAATCAATGTTTATTTCAGGAATATCCTTGCATAACCATCGTTTTACTATATGTTTGTACCTCAAGGGAACCTCAATTTCATCTATGATCTCATGATCATAAGAACATGATTCCCCTTTCGCAAGAAAAAAATCCATGCGTCTATGTAATTTTCTTTTGATCTTCTAACCTCTAGTTGAACTTCACCTGTTAGACCTACTAGATGTCTCACTTTTCTCTATTCTACGTGAAATTCTCTCACTCAATGAATATAGATCTGACAAATACATGTTTTCTTGTACATCCTCTAACACCATCAATGAAGGAAAGTGAATTTCAAATCTATTTTATGCATGATAAGATTTCCCTAGAATGTTGAAACTTGTGGCATAAGCTTGATATATTTTCTCTTTAATTGCCTAGTGGATTAGGGTTGTTAAGAAGTGAAATATCAACTACTATTTCTATTTTTTTATTATATTTCATATCATCCCTAAGGATGTAAATTCTCAGTGACTATATCTAGGAAACTCTAGGAAAGAGGTAAAATGATATCGAACAGAGAATAAAATATGCAAGCAATAATGACGAAGATTACATCAAAACAACAATAGAATTGAAAGGAAATACAAACAATATGAACAAAACATATGTGAGTATAGATAAAAATGGATTTTTAAGGTTCAAGAACAGGTTGTATGTACCTAACCAGGTTGATTTAAAGATGAAAATTCTTGACGAGTTGCACAAAAAGTTGTATTTTGGTCATCTAGGATACCAGAAAACAATAACACCCTTAAGGAAACTATTTTATTGGCATAACATGAAGAATGAAATAGTTGAATATTTGTCTAAATGTTTAGATTTTCATTAGGTAAAGTTTGAGCATCAACATTTGGTAGGTTTGTTACAACCTCTGCCTATTCCCGAATGGAAATTGAAAATTATTTCGATGGACTTCATCACAGGTTTTCCTAAGACTCAAAGACAAAATGACTCAATTATGGAAGTGATTGATAAACTAAGTAAATATGCACATTTTATACCTGTGAAATCTACTTACAAAGCGATTAATATTGCTGAATGTTTTATGAAATAAATTTTTAGGTTGCATGGAATTCCTAAATTGGTGATTTAAGATAGAGATGTAAAATTTACATCCAATTTTTGGAAAGAATTGTTCGCAGGTCGGAATACTAGTTTGAATTTTAGCATAAGTTACCATACACAAATGGATGGACAGACTAGATGAACAAATCAAATTATCGAAGACATGTTGCGAATGTATATAAGTACAAAGACAACTAAGTGGGAAGAGTATATACACTTAGTTGAGTTCTCTTACAATAATGGTTATCAGGATTCAGCTAAGATGAGTCCCTTTGAAGTGTTATACAGAAGGAAATGTACAACCCTGATCAGTTGGGATAATCTAGTTGACAAGATTATGATGGAACCATAAATGATACAAAAAATGGAAAGAATGGTAAAAAGGGTAGAGAAGAACTTGAAAGAGGCACAAGACCGACAAAAACACTATGTAGATCTAAAAAGAAGACATGAAGAATTCGAAATTGGGGAACATGTATATCTAAAATTCAAGTAAGAAGAATCTCTCTAAAGATAACAATTTTTTCTAAGTTGGTGCTAAGATTTTTTGCCCCTCGGATATTTTAAATCGAATCAGACCCATGGCATATCAACTAGCACTTCCTGCAAATTTAAAATTTCATAGTATTTTTCATGTTTCGTTATTTAAATATATATATTCATGATCCTACTCACATCATTGATTGGAACATGGTGCAAGTGGAACCAAAAGTCGAGTTCCAAGTGGAACCTCTATGCATTATGGACAAGAAAGAAAAAGTACTTTGAAACAGAGCCATCGTCCAAGTAAAAGTGTAATGGAAGAACTTTAGTCCTGAGGAGGCCTTTTGGGAATTGGAAGAAGAAATGAATAAATCTTATCCAATCCTCCTCTGATAAATGGATGAAAATTGAGTATATTATTGTACTTAAGGGGGAAAGGATGTGATATCCTCAAATTATTAGAAATTAAATTCCCGATTGAATTTAGAAATAAATTTCCATTTATGGAAAATATGAATTATAAATCTATTTCCATTTATGGAAAATCTGAATTTAGAATTTTGGATTATGTAATTATTATTTTATGACTGTTGGGAAAATATTTGACTTGCCCAACTATCCTCTTTTATTGGACACATGTATGAGACAAACTTTTTAATAAATTAAATGTTGGAAGACAAATGGAACCAGGTTAAAAATAACTCATTATGACTCCATGAGTGGGGAACAGGTTTGAGTTAACTCAATCTAATTTTTATAAGTAGCAGAAGTTGAATTTTTCCACTACCAGCCCCTAAAAATCAGGGATTTGTAAAGATGTGAATTTCCCAGGGAGGGAAAGGAATGGAAATACCTAGGCACAAGATACATGCAACATATGTGGGAGGCATAATGTTGCTTAGTATGTTGGGGAAATTGAGAATTGGTTTTTTGTTATGAGCACATATGGTGTGAGGTAAAGCATTTTTATTATCTGTCGAATGTGACAGTAGCTGAGGATCATCCAGTTCACCCTTATGGAGTCATGGTCTTGATAGGGGGTGATTAGGACAAGTGATCATGGTTGTTATTTTCTACGGTTGGGTGGAATGTAGTTGTTCCATTTTTTTTCTCAGCATCAGTATTTCAAATGTGTATCTCAACTATCTACTTTATTGTTGATGTTATATTATTGATAGTATCTAGTTGTTAACCTGTTTTACATTTTATACATATAAGTAAAATCTATTTAAATTGGATTGTACATTCAAGTTAGATTGTGGCTTACTATTGTGTAAGAATATGTGTAGTGGTGATTTAGTTGAAGTATGAATGTTTAGTGTATATATATATATATATATCTGTGTACATGTATATATATATAGATAAAAAAAAAACTATGTAAATGTGCATTTCGGCCATTATGAACCTATATTCTTAATTTTTGTACACTACTGTGCAAAATCAAATACTTCAAAGAGAAAAGTGTAAATAGGTTCTAATGTATACTCCTATTATGTTGAGTATAAAGAATAAAAGTCCCAAATACATTCTCTCATCTATTAGCCAAGGAATTGTAGAATATATACCAGAATTTAATTTATTGCAGTCAATAGGTCGTTGATCAAAATGTTACAGTTTGAGTTCCTTAGACACAATAACTCCATAGCTAATCTAAATAGAGATTTTAAAGTACTACATGAACTATCTTTGAGTTCGCATGGAATGGTGGAACAAAGATGGAACTCGAATACCTTTTGTGGACAATCCTTTTTATTCACCAAGTGCACAATTCTTTTTCTTTCAACCTACAAAGGAGTAACACAATAGTATTAGCATATTACTACTGTACAAAACATTAAATAATAAGATTAATGACAGAGTGAAAGCATACTTATTGAAAATCATGATTGATTTCCATAGAGTCAGTATTTACTTGCGAAGTAGTCGATCCATGACCCAGTAGGGGGAGTGGGTGCGTAATCCATCTAATGGGTTCCCTCGAAAGACAAAGGGACCCATCATCAATTTATATACCTGGGAAATTACTACTCGCATAAGTAATAAAACATAAGTAAAAATTCTACTTAAGTTTGGTATCTTATAAGATATAGAGATAAGATATATATAGAAGAGGAACACCAACATAAATCAAGAGTAGCGTTATAATAACCAATGATTATTACTTTGAAGAATAATACCCAATCTTCATACAGAGGGACAAAGAATACTCTGAGCATTAACACTTTAAACATATCTAACATTATACACAAACATGAATAGTACTTATATAAAAGGAAACATTAAATATGAACTAAGGATAGAGGTTTACCAATTGTGATTTGGATATATTTATACAATTATATATAAATAACTTTAAATTGTGAAACACCACATAGGCACAGAGGTGGTGATATGGGTGTATGAATATTCCAGTGAGGACCTGAGTCTTTTTTTTTTAATCGAATGAAAGCCTTGGTTTAATCAAACAATAATACCTTGTGTGTTTTAAACAATGTTGTCGAAGGCTCACAAGACCCTCAAACTTGTGGACGAAAATCAAACCATAATCATAGCGATAGTATTAACGAGCATTGTTGAAATGGTTGTGGGTGTTTAATGGAGACAGAGCACAATATTTTTCCTCGGAAAATATATTATTTAACCAAGGACCTTATGTAAAGAGGTGTTGTTGTAAATTTCAATGATTAAGGGATTTTGATCTTTCTCTATAAATTAGAGAGTGCAATTATAAAATTACAAACAAGGTTAAATAAACGAAGTCTGTAACAAATCATTAAGTGAGTGAAGTTTTACTCATTAGGTATTTAAAACTGTCGATTAATTTTCCTTACACAGTAACCTCCCAAAATGACGGGCACGGGTTATAACGTCTCTGTATAGACTTAAAAACCTCTCACAAGAATATCGCAGAGAGTCGAACTTATAACCTTGTCATCACAACTCGATAGGGGAGGAACCCTAAGATGTAGGTTTAACGACAGATTGCCAACACAGGAGTAAACAAAATGACAACCCAAGAGTTAAATTTCAAAGGGATTTACCTATTATAGGTATCACCATGGAAACCGAATCAATCATAGCCAAAGGCACAATATTATATGGGTATTATTTCCACAGAGAACACGTGTTTTCATAAGCAGAGTAATATTTTCGACTAAGAACTTGCATTTTCATAGACAAAAAAATATTTCCATAGAGAACACATGTTTGCATAGGTAGAGTAATGTTTCCACATAGAACACACACTTGAATAGACCGAGAAATATTTCCATAGAGAACACACGTTGCATAGAAAAAGTAATTTTTTCCACAGAGAAATATTCTACATTGAGATTGCATAGCATAGAACAATAAATTATGATGCAGAGAACATAATAGGTTACATGAATAAGGATTTGTATAGAGAACAAGTGCAAGGAAAACACATAATCCAGTAAACTTGCTCAAAAATTGTATTACAGAGATAACAAGGTACTTACCACACTAATGGAGTGAATTGAGAGCAAGACCGAACACCATTACAAATATAAATACAAACATTGGTCGCATATAGTGCAGAGGAAAAGTGTTTTACAAAAACGATAAAGAAACTACGAAGAACGTTTGATACCTCGAGCCCCTCGCTAGTGGAATAAATGTGCTTGTACACCCCAAATATCTTCCATGTGAATCGATGAAAGTGGCAAACCCACATTGGGCATTTCCCTTTCGTGATAGTTCTGGAGGGTACTGGACATATCCATCACCATTAATGGGTCGGCTAGAGCATAAATGAAAACATGCTAGAATAGCATAGGTTCAGTCATGACCTGTTGTCCACCTCACTTTCATATTCAAATCACTTAAATGTTGAGTGATAGGTTTAGAACCAGGTGTCAGTTGGATTCATGTTAACTTGCGCGTTGAGTGCTAACTCCTTACGTAGTATGTAAATCATATGAAACTTCAAACATAGCCCTTGATACTACGAGAATATTTTAATCATAAAATGTTATATTATGGAAAGATTTATGGTTTGGATACATTAATTGTAACATCTTTCTCTGGCGCGTACTAAACAAACTTTTTCTTTAAGTACACTTGCTTGCAAGTGATCTAGATTATTATACTATTAAACTTTTGATTTTTTACTATGGGGCATTATGGGTTGACGACATGTTGTTTTTCTACATGGACATAGACAGGTGGTATTGACTCGGTTTACTAAGTGTGTAGGATTTCGGACCTCGAGGATGCAAAGGCATCGATGGGACCCATTAGACTCTAGATCGAGTCTGAGAGTGAACTATTGGGGTTTGATTGGCTTATATGTGTTATTAGTGCATCTGATTAGATGATATGATAAGGATATATATTTCTGACATGATTTGTTGATGATGCAGGCTAATGATAGCTTGCCGACCAGACTCACATGTGGAGTAGAGGGGTCACGCTTGACTACCAGAGATGTTGAGGGAGAGGTGTGAGCAATAGCCCTGCCACAACCTACTCTCATTGTGGCTTGAACTGTAGGTTAATGATTACCTAGTTCGAGAGGACCCAAGATGTCGTGAGGGTAGACTGTGATAGTCACTCACGATGATTCTAAGGGGTGCTCAATAAGGAAGGGGCATTATTCCTTAGAGGCTCTTAGTCTCCCACAAGATCACCTTGTGGAGTGTTGACTCCAGGGGTTATTGATGTCTACCAAGTCAGTCAAGAGGCAAGTGGCATGCTTGGAGCATGTGGTGCATCCTGAAGGGCACATCATGCAAGAAAAATGGAAAGAGGCGAGTGGCACCCTTGGATCACGTTGTGCGTCCTGAAGGGAACGTCGCGTTGTTAATGATAAATGAATGAACCTAGATGGCCTTAGGACAAATAACGTGATAAGAAATTTTTAAAACAATTTCCCTAATAAAATGTCGCCCAACACGAAAATTAAAGTCTAGGTCTAAATTATACTGGTGGCATA
>ML866219.1:14227-26197 GCA_009831015.1 Picea engelmannii | reverse complement strand
TAGTGTTTCTGCAGTGCATTATCTCTTATGAACTTCGGGTTAATTTTATTCTTCTCCCTATTTGACATCAATGACAATATCGTATCATTGTGTCCAACATTCTCCCCCTTTTTCATTGATGGAAACCTTTTTCTCTTTGAAATTTCCTCCCGCTTTGAAAGCAATGATAGAGGGGATATTTCTTCACACTCCTCCTATGGAAATTCTTACCCTCGCCATGTGCCCCTTTTATTTTGATACTATTTTTATGGTTTTTAATGAGGTTTTTGAATTACTCCCAATTTTTGTTGAATATTTTCAAAAGTTCTCCTCGGAAAAGGTTTTGTGAATATGTTTACAATTTGTTCTTTGGTGTCTACTTACTATTTTAACTACTTTTTGGGTAGCCTCAGATGTTAGAGAAATGTATTAATGAAGATGTGTTTGGTTTTATAATTCATTACTAGATTTTTGGAGATACTTATGGCACTAGTGTTATTACAATTAACAGTGATGGGGTTATCATATCTTATTTGTAAATCTTATAATGTTTGCTTCATCCAAAGAACTTGTGTGCAGTAGCAATGTATTCTTCCTCTGTTGTAAATAATGATGTGGATATTTTCTTCTTACTTAGCCATGCTACCAGACATTTTCCTAGAAAGAATTCTCCTCCAGTCGTTTTTTTCCTATGATCTATACTACCGACCCAATATGCATCAACATATGCAGTTAGAATGAAGTCTTTATCTTTTGGATACCATTATATAAGTTCTAAGGTACCTTTAAGATATATGAATATTCTCTTTAATTCTTTTAAGCGAGTTTCTTTAGGCTCATATTCAAATTTCCCCACAATTCCTACAACCTATATGATATCAGGTCTTGTTATTGTTGAATAGAGAATACTTCCAATGATTGATCTATACATTTTTTGGTCCACTTTTGGTGAATCATCTTCTAGGATTAGTTTACACTGAGTGACCATGGGAGTACTCATAGGTTTACTCTCCTCCATTTAGAATTTCTTTAGCATTTCCTTGACATATTCGGCTTGGGAAACAAATATTCCATTTTCTCTTTGATTTACTTGTAAACCTAAGAAAAAAGATAGTTCTCCCAACATAGACATTTCAAATGTTTCTTGCATTTTGGTTGCAAAGTTTCTTCTTAGTGTAGTAATATTACTTCGAAATATGATTCCATCTACATATACCACCACAAAAATCATGTTTTGATCCTCAATTTTGATGTATATGTTGATTTCAGTAGTCCCTCTCTTATATCCTTTTTTTGCAGGTACTGACCAAGCCTTGAGAACCATGCTCTAGGGGATTATTTAAGATCATACAGGGAATTTTTCACCTTGTGCACATAGTCCTGATTTGTTGTTAACATGAATCCTTTTGGTTGCTCAACATAGACTTATTCTTCTAGTGTTCCACAAAGGAATGCTGACTTGACATCCATCTAATATATTTTGAACTTTATGAAGCATGCAAATGTCGGGAACATTCTAATGGCCTCAAGTCTTGCTACTTGTGCAAAAGTCTCTTCAAAATCAATACCTTCCACTTGGGAATATCCTTTGAAAACTAATTTTTCTTTGTTCTTTATACTTTCCTCATTTTCATTTAGTTTTTTCTTCAATATCCACTTGATTCCTATCACATTCTTGTCCTTGGGTCATGGAACTAGTTCCCAAGTCTGGTTTTTCTTTGTTTGGTCTAGTTCTTCATTCATTTCTTCTATAAAATATTTAATTTTTCTAGCTTATTTAAATGAGTTTGGTTCTATTAGGGATAACATTGGTTGTTCTGATTCAAAAGTGAGTTTCCTTCTTGTTTCCACTCCTGCACTTTTATCTCCAATAATCTAGCTTTCAGGATGATTCTATTGAATTGTTTTTGATGGAGCTCTTGGAAAGGGTGTTTCTTCATTGTCTTTTTCATTAGTATGTGGTTTAGTTTCCCGTGTTTCCTTATTATCATATTCTTTCTAAGATTCTACATCATCATCTTCCTGTTGAGATTTTACATCAACACCTTCTTGTTGATATTTTTTATTAATGTCTTGGGATATGCTCTTTTTTAGATCATCTATATTTACATTGGCTCTTTCCATTATCTTTAGTAGTATAAGATTATAACATTTGCATGCTTTCTTATTAGATCAATATCTTAATAATATTCCTTCATTAGATCTTGGATCAAACTTTGTTAGGTTATCTTCATCATTCTCTATGTAACATTTACTTCCAAAAGTTATAAAGTGTTTTACAGATGTTGGCCTTCCAAACCATAGTTCATAAGGGGTTTTTTCATGGTTGGGTCTCAACTGAGATCTATTAAGTATGTGGAATTTTGTGTATATTTCATCTCTCTAGAATTTGTCTAGAAGCTTGGTTTCATTTAGCATGGTTCTTGCAACTTCTTGAACTATTATGTTTTTCCTTTCAACCACTCAATTCTGTTGAGGAGTCCTGTGAGCCAAAAAATGTCTTTTGATACCATGGTTTTCATTGAATTGAATGAACTCTTTAGAGGTGAATTCTCCTCCATTGTATGATCTCATACATTTAATTTTGAGATATGTTTCATTTTCTACAAGAAATTTGTATATTTTAAACTTCTGAAAGGCTTATGATTTTTCTTATAGAAAGAATACCCAAGTCAATCTTGTGTAATCATCAACAGTAAACATAAAATATTGTTCACCGTATGTACATTTGGATCTTTTTGGTCCACATAGATATGTTTGAATAAGCTCTAATGGTTTTCTTGTCGAATGCTCTTTTTTTTTTAACCTAACTCTTGTTTTCTTTCTTATTTGACAATTTTTACAAATAGAATATGAAGGATTAATCACTTTTGGTAGGTCCCTAATTGTTTTTTTCTCATTGTATTTGATCACGCTGTAAAATATTAAATGTCCCAACCTTCTATGTCATAGCCAACTTTCATGTACTTGGCTTAAACAACATTTTTCTTCTTCATCTATATTAAGGATGTACACATTGCTAGATGTTCTTGGTGCAACTGCCACTAGCTTTCCAGTGTCCTTTTTCTAGATCTCACATTTCTGAGAATCAAAAGTAAGTATCTGAATCTAACAACATGTATGACTCACACTTAGGAGATTAGGTTTGAGATTTTATACCATAAGTACATCTTCTGTTTTGGTTTTATTATTTCCTAAACTAGCAATGCCTTTTCTCAGTATCTTGGCTAACATGTTATCTCCAAAAGTTACTTTTCCTTTTCCTCTCTTGTTTAACTTGAGAAATTTACTTTGATCTATAGTCATGTGTTTGGAACATCCACTTTTTATATGCCACTGACATCCTTGATTTCTTGCATATAAGGCTACATTGCAGTTTGTTTTCTTTTTCTTCGATACTTTTTTATTATTGGGAATATTTATCCTTTTATCATATTTTTAAAATCTACATTCAGTAGCTTTATGACCATAGTTGTTGAATTTGTAACATTCAACATTGTATTCTTGTAAGAGAGATAATGAATTGTAGTTTTTTTCTTTTGCATTATCCTTATTATTTCCATATCTTTGAAAATTCCTTGGATTGAACTCTCTATAAGATTTATAGTGTATTTCTTTATGTCCAAAATTTTTGAATGAATAACAATAACCTAGGAAGATATATTGATTTATATTGGAGGGATTCCTTTTGATGATTCTCTTCTTTTCGTTAGATTTTTCATTAGTACAAGGTGCATATTTATGTTTATTTGGGATAGCTTCAAATGGTATTGTTCTTGTTTTCTTTTCTTTTCTATTTATGGGTTTCTTAAGAACATCCGCATAAATGATTTTGTCATTTTATTGTTTTGTAGAGTGATAATTTACTAGTCCCGTCTTATCATTTGATGATCTCTCACTGCTAAGAATGTTATTCAAGATTTTTGATTTGTTTTGAAATTTAGACTTGCTATCTTCTTTATCTAGTTTCCCTTTTAGTTGAACTATTTCATTCTCTAATAACTTACACATTTGTTGTTTTTCACTCAGTTCTTTATTCAATATTTCTTCTTTTCTTTGGGTCTCTTGGAGTTGAATTTTTAGCATATAAATAATTTTTTCTGACTCACTAATGTTTTTGGAAATTAGGGGCACGTATGATAAGGAGAAAGGAGTTGCATATGGTTCCTCATACAACCTGCACAACATGGCCACCATTGTTTGAATACTTAGAGGCAGGGGGGGGGCAGTGAATCAGTATTACCCTTTTTCAATAATTAGCAATTGATTTTATATTTTGTTAATTATCATAATAGATCAATAATGGACTTGTATGTAAAATCAATTATATAAATATAATTAATGAGAATTAAGTTTTTTATGAAGAATAGAGAAGGACATGAATACTTTTTAGAGCACCAACTCTGGGAGACACAAACCCTTTTCTTCAGGGAACCAACCCTAGGAAGCACCAAATCTCTTCTCTTTAGGGAACCAACCCTCGAAATCACCAACTCCCTTGTTTATAGGGAACCAACCCTAGGAAGCACCAACTCCCTTGTCTTTAGGGAACCAACCCTAGGAAGCACCAATTCCCTTGTCTTTAGGGAACCAACCCTAGGCAACACCAAATCCCTTGTCTTTAGTGCACCAACCCCAGGAAGCACCAACTCCCTTAAATTACACTTTACTTAGTAAAGGATACGAATCCTTCTGCGCTCCTCCCTTCGACCCTCACTTCATAAGAATAATCAGTTCTTCTTCTTGGACTCTTCTTCTGTTTTGATCTTCTGATCTCGACTACATAGACACTTATTCTTCACCATTATTCCTTGCTTATATAGTCTCCCAACTAGTGTGAGCTATGAAGCATTGTGTCCCTTTGTTTGGACCATCACACCTCTTCATTTATATTAACAATAATTATGTTTTTTTTATTCATTATTATTCAAACATTATCGTGAAGGATTTTCAAATTAGTGAGAGTTCTTTTCATAAATCGATCACTGATATGGATTGATTTCATTTTTAACTCGATCCCTTGCCTCTTTATTTCATTCTCAATTTTCCTTGATCATATCTAATATTTTTAATTATCTCTCTAATGCATAGCATGTATTGAGTTACTTAAGATAAATCATGACAAAGTACAAATCCTATATGGTTTAACGTTCCTTCTTGACAGAGATAAAATTCTCATTATGTGTGTTAATTTTCGTAAATAAAATCTTCGGGACCTCTATTCCATACGACCACAGGTGGTGACCAGGCACTAATCCAACGAACTGCTTAATCACTTATCAAGATCAATGATCACGTATTAATTTCACGTTGAGATGGATGACTGTAATTACTTCGTAACTTCATCCTTTAGGAATTCAAGCCTTTTCAATCATTCAACCTTATGGAGTGCATTTTGCCGAAGTGCATATATTATATTGGACGGTCATGTTTTATTTGCATGATGAATGGTTCTTGTTCACTTCGGAACTTCGTTGTTTCATGACTCCGGTCTTTGCAGTCTTCCAAGTCTTCTGGAAAAAATTATGTCAAAGTGCATATCAACACTTCTATTCTTAATATCCTTAACATGTCCAGGAGCTAGGACTATGGGATTAGGCACAAAGGAGTCTCGCTCTTTGGGTATTTGCATACTTGTGACTATGGGACTTCAGGCTACTCGAACTTTGAATTAGTTCAATCCCTCTATAGTTTTACCTACCGAATAAGTCATAGAATGGCAGTGACCACTTGATGTCAGTTAACACCTTCGTTTACGCTATCCTTCCACTATGCTTGATCAACGGTCAAGAATGCTCCTGAAGTAGATCAATGGTTAGAGTTACTTTTTGATTCATTCTTTCTCTGTCCTTCCATCATATTTGATCGGACAGTGAAGAAATATTTCGTAGGATCTTAGATCAACGACCAAATGTTAATTCATAAATTTGGCCTTCAGTGCTTCGGGTGGTCGCTGGTAGGAGAGACTGGATATCATTGAAGGACATACTCCAAGAGTGAAATATCTTGCTAACATCACTCTTGATGTGGGACACACCGAGTGGATGCCATGTGTCACTTAGATTTGTGATTTATGCATACCTAAAATGCTAATTGAACCTTGACACTTGTCATCATTTTATTGCGCCATGTGTCCTTATCGACGTTGTTTTGTTGACATGGACTATGGTGAAGTCGGATCTTAGTGCGTGTGCTATGTGTCTTACTTCCTAAATTTGGAGCTCTGGCCTTCGGGTGAACTCATATGTTCTAAACCCTTTTTCATTGAAGTGGTCAGTGTCGAAGTTGACCACGATTGGACCCACCGAACCTCATCCAACGATCACTATGCATTGCTCAGATATGATGGCCCTCATTCACTTTGAAACTTTGGGGATCTGACATTTGGGTGACCTCATATGTTTTGAACCATTTTTCGCCGAAGTGGTTAGCGCCAAATTTTACAACTATTGGACTTGGCTAACCTCATGCAATGGTCACTATGCATTGCCCAAATCTAATGGCCCTCATTCACTTCAGGACTTCAAGGATCTGTCCTTTGGGTAAACTTACATGTTCTTGGATTCTTTTCATCATATTAGTCAACACCGAAGTTGACTGCTTCTATGCAACCCTAATCTGATGGCTATCATTCATATTGAAGTGATCCTTAGATCCGACGACTTACTTTTACTTCAGAACTTCAACTTCGACTAAAAATCCTTCATGCAAATTTTCTTCGATCCATATTATCAGAAGTGGTCAATGCTGGGATGAACATGCATATGTCATTTACACGATATACGGTACATGAATCTTAGTAGTTGATCTGATGGTATAGATTTGTCCCGAAAACTACATGAGTAGACAAGATTCCTCCTCAATTCTTTTGGAGTTTTACTATGGGGATTTCAATCCCGATAGTGCTTCTGCAGTGCATTATCTCTTATGAACTTTGGGTTAATTTTATTTTTCACCCTATTCGACATCAATGACAATATCGTATCATTGTGTCTAACATTCTCCCCCTTTCTCATTAATGGAAACCTTTTTCTCTTTGAAATATTTGTTCTTATCAATTTCCTCCCGCTTTGAAAGCAATGATAGAGGGGATATTTCTTCGTGCTTCTCCTATGGAAATTCTTCCCCTCGCCATGTGCCCCTTTTATTTTGATACTATTTTTATGGTTTTTTATGAGTTTTTTGAATTACTCCGAATTTTTTTTGAAGATTTTCAAAAGTTCTCCTAGGAAAAGGTTTTGTGAATATGTCTGCAATTTGGTCTTTGGTGTATAATTACACTATTTTAACTACTTTTTGGGTAGCCTCATATCTTAGAAAAAGGTATTTAATCGAGATGTGTTTGGTTTTAGAATTCATTACTGAACTTTTAGAGATACTTATGGCACTAGTGTTATCACAATTAATAGTGATGGGATTATCATATCTTATTTGTAAATCTTATAATGTTTGTTTCATCCAAATAACTTGTGTGCAGTAGCAATGTATTCTTCCTCTATTGTAGATAATGATGTAGATGTTTCCTTCTTACTTAGCCATGCTACCAAACATTTTCCTAGAAAGAATGCTCCTCCACTCATGTTTTTCCTATGATCTATACTACCGACCCAATATGCATCAACGTATGTAGTTAGATTGAAGTCTTTATCTTTTGGATACCATAATATAAGTTCTAAGGCACCTTTAAGATATATGAATATTCTCTTTACTTCTTTTAAGTGAGTTTCTTTAGGATCATATTCAAATTTCCCCACAATTCCTACAACCTGTATGATATCAGGTCTTGTTGTTGTTGAATAGAGAATACTTCTAATGATTGATCTATACATCGTTTGGTCCACTTTGGGTGAATCATCTTCTAGGATTAGTTTACATCGAGTGACCATGGGAGTACTCATACGTTTACTCTCCTCCATTTAGAATTTCTTTAGCATTTCCTTGACATATTCGACTTGGGAAACAAATATTCCATTTTCTCTTTGATTTACTTGTAGACCAAAGAAAAAGGACAATTCTCCCAACATAGACATTTCAAATGCTTCTTGCATTTTGGTTGCAACGTTTCTTCTTAGTGTAGTAATATTACTTCCAAATATGATTTCATCTACATATAACACCACAAAAATCATGTTTTGATTCTCAATTTTGATGTATAAGTTGATTTCAGTAGTCCGTCTCTTATATCCTTTTTTTTGCAGGTAGTGCTCAAGCCTTGAGAACCGTGCTCTAGGGGCTTGTTTAAGATCATAGAGGGCATTTTTCACCTTGTGCACATAGTCCTGATTTGCTGTTAACATGAATCCTTCTCGTTACTCAACATAGACTTATTGTTCTAATGTTCCACTAAGGAATGTTGACTTGACATCCATCTGATAAATTTTGAAATTTATGAAGCATGCAAATGCCGGGAACATTTTGATGGCCTCAAGTCTTGCTACTTGTGCAAAAGTCTCTTCAAAATCATACCTTCCACTTGGGAGTATCCTTTGAAAACTAGTCTGTCTTTGTTCTTTATAATTTCCTCATTTTCATTTAGTTTTTTCTTCAATATCCACTTGATTCCTATCACATTCTTGTCCTTGGGTCATGGAACTAGTTCCCAAGTCTGGTTTTTCTTTGTTTGGTCTAGTTCTTCATTCATTTCTTCTATACAATATTTAATTTTTCTAGCTTATTTAAATGACTTAGGTTCTATTAGGGATAACATTAGTTGTTCTGATTCAAAAGTGAGTTTCCTTCTTGTTTGCACTCCTGCACTTTTATCTCCAATAATCTGGCTTTCAGGATGATTCTATTGAATTGTTTTTGATGGAGCTCTTGGAAAGGGTGTTTCTTCATTGTCTTTTTCATCAGTATGTGGTTCAGTTTCCCATGTTTCCTTTTTATCATATTCTTTCTGAGATTTTACATCATCATCTTCTTGTTGAGATTTTACATCATCATCTTCTTGTTGATATTTTTTATTAATGTCTTGGGATATGCTCTTTTTTAGATCATCTATATTTACATTGGCACTTTCCATTATCTTTAGTAGTATAAGATTATAACATTTGTATTCTTTCTTATTAGATCAATATCTTAATAATATTCCTTCATTAGATCTTGGATCAAACTTTGTTAGTTTATCTTCATCATTCTCTATGTAACATTTACTTCCAAAAGTTATAAAGTGTTTTACAGATGTTGGCCTTCCAAACCATAGTTCATAAGGGGTTTTTTCATGGTTGGGTCTCAACTGAGATCTATTAAGTATGTGGAATGTTTTGTATATTGCATCTCTCTAGAATTTGTCTAGAATCTTGGTTTCATTTAGCATGGTTCTTGCGACTTCTTGAACTGTTATGTTTTTCCTTTCAACCACTCAATTCTATTGAGGAGTCCTGTGAGCTAAAAAATGTCTTTTGATACCATGGTTTTCACTGAATTGAATGAACTCTTTAGAGGTGAATTCTCCTCCATTATATGATCTCATACATTTAATTTTGAGATATGTTTCATTTTCTACAAGAAATTTGTATATTTTAAACTTCTCAAAGGCTTATGATTTTTCTTTTAGAAAGAATACTGAGGTCAATCTTGTGTAATCATCAACAATAAACATAAAATACTGTTCACTGTAAGTACATTTGGATCTTTTTGGTCCACATAGATATGTTTGAGTAAGCTCTAATGGTTTTGTCGTGGAATGCTCTTTTTTTTTTAACCTAACTCTTGTTTTCTTTCCTATTTGACAATTTTTACAAATAGAATCTGAAAGATTAATCACTTTTGGTAGCTCCCTATCTGTTTTTTTCTCATTGTATTTGATCAAATTGTAAAATATTAAATGTGCCAACCTTCTATGTCATAGCCAACTTTCATCTACTTGGCTTAAACACAATTTTTCTTTTTCATCTATATTAAGGATGTACATGTTGCTAGATGTTTTTGGTGCAACTGCCACTAGCTTTCCAATGTCCATTTTCCAAATATCACATTTCTGAGAATCAAAAGTAAGTATCTGACTCTAATAACATGTAGGACTCACACTTAGGAGATTAGGTTTGAGATTTTATACCATAAGTACATATTCTATTTTGGTTTTATTATTTCCTAAAATAACAATGCCTTTTCTCAGTATCTTGGCTAACATGTTATCTCCAAAAGTTACTTTTCCTTTTCACTTCTTGTTTAACTTGAGAAATTTACTTTGATCTACATTCATGTGTTTGGAACATCCACTTTCTATATACCACTCACATCCTTGATTTCTTTCATATACGGCTACATTGTAGTTTGTTTTCTTTTTCTTCCATACTTTTTTATTATTGGGAATATTTATCCTTTTATCATATTTTGAAAATCTACATTCAGTAGTGTTGGTTGTGGAGCCTGATTATCTTCCTGATTCAGAGGTCCTTGTTTTTAGCCGTGTTTATACCCCATGAAGTATTTACACCCCAGAAGTATGTACACTCTTCCACGCGGGGGAGTGCAGAGGGGGGGTAAAAGTATATTGTAATTTCATTGTAATTCTAGACCGTTCATTATAAGGTCACATATCTAATGGTAGAGATTATGTTAGGGTTTTTTTCCCTAGTAGGCAACCCTCTTTTATGAGGGAAATGTATTGCGGCTATGGATGATGGTGAATATTGTATTCTGAGAGAGGAGACTGTGAGGGAAAGAAGAGGAAGTTACAGTGGGTTTTGTTGTAGGTTGTATCCCTTCATTTGCTGGATAATAATAAAGGAAGGACCTGACAATTTCCTTGGTGGACGTAGCCCAAACTGGGTGAACCATGTAAATCTGTGTCTCTCTTGTATTGTGTGTCTTCTGTGTTTTGTTTCTGCATTTGTTTTATTTTTTCTCCACGGTCCTGTTTTTCTAACAACTGGTATCAGAGCGTAAGGTAACTCGCAGGAAAAGAGGGTTCCTGGTTCGAGTGGGAGCAATGTTGGAAGATGGAAAGTTTAAGGTCGAGAAATTTAACGGTCAAAACTACCAATTATGGAAGATGCAGATGGAAGACTATTTATATTAGAAGGATCTATTCCTACCATTGAGTGGAGTACCAAAGAAGTCGACGGCCATGAAGGATGAAGAATGGGAGATTCTTGACATAAAGGATCTAGGAATGATACGATTGAGCCTGGAAGCATCGGTGGCTTTCAATATTTCGAAAGAAAAGACAACGAAGGGTTTGATGGATGCGTTGGCCAAATTGTATGAAAAACCCTCGGTGTCGAATAAGGTATTTCTAATGAAGAGATTATTTAATATGAAGATGTCAGAAGATGGGTCTGTTGCAGATCATTTAAATGAATTTAATATGGTTACTAATCAACTAAGTTCTATAAAAGTGGACTTTGATGATGAGGTTAGGGATCTTCTAATCTTGTGCTCATTGCCAGAAAGCTTGAATGGCTTGGTCATGGCTGTAAGTAACTCTGTCTCTGGTTCAAATACTTTAAAATTTGATGATGTTGTTGGTGTTATCCTTAGTGGGGAAATGCGACGGAAAAGCACAGGTGAGACATCAGGAAATGTGTTGAACATGGAGAACAGGGGAAGACAAAAGGATAGAGGAAAGGGCTCAGGAAACCGCGGAAATTCTAGGAAGGGAAGATCCAAATCCGGACTTGGAAAGATAGAGTGTTGGAATTGTGGGAAGAAAGGACATCTGAAGAAAGACTGCAGAGCTCCAAAGAAACAAAGAGATGGACAGCACGAGAGAAATCAGGAAGCAAATGTAACAAGTGATGTGTTACAAGATGCTTTGATTATTTTTGTAGATAATATTTTTGAGTCTTGGGTAGTAGATTCAGGAGCTTCATTTCATGCCACACCCCATAGGAAAAAATTTCTCGATTATGTTCAAGGTGATTTTGGACAGGTTCATTTGGGTGATGATAAACCATGCAAAATTGTTGGAATGGGAAAGGTAAAAATAAAGCAACGAAATGGAAACCAATGGTTGTTGAAAGAGGTAAAACATGTTCTAGATTTAAG
>ML866217.1:21757-33367 GCA_009831015.1 Picea engelmannii | reverse complement strand
GACAGATCCTTTCAGAGTTTGGATTCCAGCAACAACATCCAACCACCCTTTGGTGCAACAATTAGAGTGCCATCAAGATTGCCAAAGACCTAGTTCAACAAAAACGTAGAAAACACATCAAGATACACATGCACTTCATCAGAAAGCTCATTCGTGATCAAGTTATTGAAGCGCTCTTTTTCCTTACAGAAGATCAAGTTGCAGATGGTTTAACAAAGTCTCTTATAGAAGCGAATTTTTCGAAACTTCGATCTATGTTAGGAGTTCATGAAGTTGTCATTAAGGGGAGATAGGATCTAATGCATCCTTCCTCCTCCTATTGTGTCACTATTGTAAATCCTTCAATCCTATCCCAAGTTGTTCTTAAGGGGGGATGTTAGGATATTTAGACACTTAGGAGTTAGTTCATATCTACTTGGTCTAATGTGTCATTAGGTAAAAGTGTGTTTCTTTAGTAGGCATTAGTTTGCATTTGTAGTTAGGAAATCAGACGGTCATCGACATAGAGTGATCTGACAATTCATACTCTCCTCGATATTAACGTCCATTTATCCATGGATTAACACCCTATTGGTCCATTATCTCTATTTAAAGATCATGGAGGGTCATTTTTTGATGATCGATTGTGAGAAAATCTCTTGTAAAATCTCTTTGTAATCTTTTTCTTTGCATTAATAAATTGGTCCAAGTGGTTGCGTTGGCTAGGTTCATGGCTGTTTCCTCATAGAATTTTTACGACATGAAAACATCAATGTGTTGATATTTTATTTGGTTATGTGATTGGTTACTGAAGGTGTTCGTCCTCTGTTGGAACACCTGTGTTATCAAACATGTTATGTTTCTGAAGAGTTCTGCCAAATTAGGGATGAATATTCTCAGAAGGTTTATATTTACTATGAAAGACTGCAATTCCTTTATGTTTCTTGGATGGTCTATCTTCTATATGGCTTCAATTCTGCTAGGGTCTATCTTGATTCCATCTTTATATATGATTTTCCCTAACATTTTACCCTCCTCTAAACCAGACAAGGTTTTATTGGGATTTAGTGCGATTCTGAACTTCCTGCACTTTTCAAAAACTCTTCTGAGGTGTTGTAAGTGTTCTTCATCTATTTTTGAATAGACAGTTACATCATCCAAGTATATGACAATAAATCTCTCAATTTCATCCACAAAGTCAATGTCCATTGCTCTCTTAAATGTGGCACCAACATTCATTAAACCAAAGGGAATTTTCACATACATGAAAGTGCCCCAAGGTGTAGTGAATGTTGTTTTCTCTTGGTCATCTGGGTGGACTAAAACTTGGTTGTATCCAGAAAATCCATCTAACAAAGAGATCCTACTAGAGCCAACTACCTTTTGTACGATATGATCCATTTTGGGCAGAGGATAATTGTCTTTAAGGGAGACTTTATTAAGGTTTTTGAAATCAATGCAGAGCCTGATTTTTCCACTCTTTTTTCTGGTAGGAACTAGATTGGAAACCCATTTTGAGAACCTTAGTGGAAAAATGATTTTAGCATCAGACATTTTCTTAATTTCCTTTTCAATTAGGGTCATCAACTTGGGCTTAATTCTCCTAGGTTTTTGTTTGAAAGGATTATGATATTATTTTATAGGGATTTTGTGTTATATAATATTGGTATCATAATATTTCAAGTCTTCATAGCTCTATACAAAAACATCTACAAATTCTTTGAACAATTCAATATATTTTTGTTTTTGGGCAAGAGGTAAAGATTTGGATAATTTAATCATTTTAGGTTCCTCATCTATTCCTATATTACATTCCTCGACATCTTTCCCAGTAGGTTCAATATTTGGTTTTTTAGCTACATCATTGAAATCAAATAGTTATTCCAATGGGACTAACCCTCTAGGCATGATGTTATCTTTTAATTGCAAAAAATCTGAATTTTCTTCTTTTTTCATTTATTTCTTATAAATCTAGTTTATTTATACTTTCATTATCACTATCTACATCAATGTTTGCACATTCAAACTCATTTTTGGACTACAGGAATTCATCAATCTGTTCATCATTACCAAACACTTGCCAGTATCTGATAGTAGGTTTTCATTTCACCTCCATTGTGTATTGGCGATTTGGGTGAAAAGGTATTTTACAAGTGGTTGTTGAAGTAGCCAGTCCATCAGCAAGTATGTTTTGGCCTTTGGGAATCACTTGCAAGTCATATTCAGTAAATCATTGTAAAAAATCCAAAAAAACATTTCTATAAGCCTTGAGTCTAAGGTGTTTGGAATAATACTGACCTTTGATCTGTTTAATGATAAGTTCAAAATCACCTCTTACTGAAATTATTTTGGCATGAAGATTTTTCAACAATTTCAGGCCAAGCATTAATGCTTCATACTCAACTATATTGTTGGTGAACTAGAAATTTAATTTATAAGAATGGATTTCTGAATACCTTGCTTTTGGATTATGCACCCACACCCCAGCTCCAAATCCTTCTTTACTAACAACATCATCAAAATATAAACTCCAAAGAGGTTCTACTGGTTCATCAATTTGTATTGTCATTGTTTTATCTTCCTCAGGGGTTGCTTTAATTTCCTCCAAGTTATAGATATCATCTTCCAATTGTGCAATTTGATTATCCATGTCACCATCATTATATAAAATAAAAGATTCTAGATCAGAATGTGTAGAGTATAAAGGATAGTTATGTGGTTTCTCTTGACAGTTGACCATGTATTTCATCAAAGTCTCTTTGTACAACCTTCTTTGTTGACCAAATAAACGAATGGTGGCATAGGACATTTCCAATTGTAAGGTACCCTATAACTTGGCACCCCATGATCGAGATAATAACATGCCATACTTTGGAGGACTATCTACAAAAAAAATATCCATTACCATGCTTTTGGCTAATATTTGTGCCAAGGTAATACACAAGTCTTTGATCATACCTATTGATGCAGGTGCACCCTCAGGCACGTCCACTCACAGGACCTCCTCTTTCCTCGGCCTGAAGAACTGAAAAGCTCTTCTAATTCCCTATCGGGAATTTTCCTCACCCACAATAGTTCTCCAAAAGATCTCCCTTAACGATCGGGAAATCAGACTTCGCAGTTTCGCAAGTCCTGGGGTCGTGTGGTTTGTGTCTCACGATTCTCCGAAATCCGACACGAGTCAATGATGACCTTTTACTTTTCTATCGGGGTTCCTCCTATCAGGATTTTGACACTCATGATATCCAAACAACTTTTTTCACCGATCCCTGATCCCCGATATGCTCCCCTGCTGCCTTAGCGTCCCGGGCTAAGCCTTTTGTCCATGCGACCGCTCCTTATATGACCGCAGTCATATTCCTCATCGGGTTTTCATGGTTCGCAATTCCAAAATGCATAAACACCTTGTCACTAGGATCCCCGATATCCCGATGACCTAAACACCGATAGACAACTTCCTTGTCAGGACGTCGGACTTCACGGGATCGCGAATCCTAATACCAATGTTTTCAAGACTTACCTTTTCCCGAACTCCGATACGGTACACCACCTGTCCTCCATGTCGAATCCTCAGTGGCCCACTCTTTTATCCTGTCGGGGAATCGCGTTTCAGAGTTTCATGATTCCCGTTGCTATGGTTCCCAAGAATCCCGAAACGTCGATTCCTGATGCACGTGAGGGTTGAATCTTCCACGTCACTATCCCCTCATCGCCTTTTCGGACATTGCAAGATCGCGATTCCTGATGCAACATTTTCTTTGTCTCTGGGATTCCTAAAATGCCAAACCTTGACTCCTCTCAGATCTTCTAACGCATGTCTACCCTGAGATTCACGGCCAGGACTTCCTCGGTGTTTCGAGACTTGAAAGATCTCGAGTCTCTTGAATTCTAAAACCTCGATGCTTCAATATCCCGATGCCTCTCCGAGACTTTCCTCTGCTCACTAGGACTTAACCCCAGTGCAACTTCTGCCTGATCAAGTGGCTGACGGGCAACCCAAAAACAATCCTACGACTCACGATCCTCCCGAGATTAACCTCCTGGTGTGGCTGCAACCTCCTCGTTACTCTAGAAGATCTGATAGCTGGTGGATTTTTCATGAATCCCCTCCACGAGATCCTGATCATCAATTTCTTCCTCCTTGAGGATTTCTTGAAAATAACCAAGTGTTCCTCTGCGCTCACTCGTCCTCCTGCATGCAACCCTGCAACACTCATTTTAGATGCTCCACGGCACGAACTCCATGTGCAATCCATCCTTAGGTTTTGAAGGTTTTATCCCTCTTGAGCTTTCTCCAACTTCTCAGTCTCTTAGAAAAAAAAGAGAACCCTTTGCATGCCTTCCTTGTGGCAACCTACAAACACTTCAAGTATTTGGGTTTCTTCGACCCTGCGTACACCTGCAGCAGTAGGCCTTCAAACTTCTACTCAGATTCACAAATAAGACTCTCCCTTAGCCTCCACACTCCTGGAACGACTCCAGTAACCAAAATTCACTTCTGAGTGAACGAGAACAAGAGTTAAACTACCTAAACCTCCGTCAATGCACTCCTTCCGGACGTTTTCGAATGCACTCCTTGTAGGAATCCTCACTCAGATAGAGAAACAATTGAAACTCATTTATTCTTCCCCTCAGATTTCAAACTCAAACATGAAATCACATACACAACAATAAAGAAAATGCATAACAGGAAAACAAACACTCATGAGCACATCATTTAACATCAACACATAGAGAACAGACACAAAACCATGGATTTGAATCAACTTCTTCTATTAATTCAAGATCTATACATGGATGTTCCTCTACAGCTCTTTGCTATTCTCCTGTGCTCTTCCTGCTTCAATAATCATGCTTATGCTACAATGTACAATGAGGATGTCTATATCCGTTTTCCCTCCTTCTTTCTAAAACTGTCTAATCTATGAATTCAAGTCTATCTACCTGCATTAACTAGTTTAAATGCCTCCTATCTACTTCAGATGAGAGCGGGGCGCTCAAGGTATGATTACATTTACAAATGCGCTTCATTAAATTTCCTCATTAATGTTCATGCAACAGTTTCAAGGTGTTTTCAAAAATTTGTGTTGAACGCCTTCCAACTGTCTTTTGTCTTCCACGCTGGCTCGCTTGGCGTGAGGGATGCTCCTGCATCATACTCCCTCACTTAAAAAATTTCATGGGCTCGTTTCCATGAGCTCCTGTATGGTATATCCATGTTTCTGTATCTCTGCTTCATTCTCCTAGCTGGCATATTCCACTGGATGGTCCTTCCATTTGACCAGATACTCATAGTATTCTTTCCTCTTGGTCTTCTTACGCACTCGTTTGTCCAGTATTTGTTCCATCTGTGGCTTCTCTGCAACTAGCATCTGCTTCTGCCACTGAACCCCTGGCTGTTCATCACTTGTTCCAGTCTCCTCAAGTTTATATGGGTATAAATTTGCGACATTGAATATTAGATATATTCCGATCCCATCCAGTAACTCGATCTCATAAGCATTTTCCCCCAATTTCTTCAAGACCTTACATGGCCCGATTTTATTCATTTTCAATTTATTGTATGTTCCCCTTGGGAACCTCTCTTTCCTCAAATGTGCCAGAACTAATTAACCAACCTCGAACTAAAGTTGTCTCTTCCACTGGTTAGCTTTGCGCTTATATTCGTGACTTTAATCTAGCAATCGCTACTTCACCTGGCTGTGAAGTTATTTCATCGCCTCTATGAACTCTTCGGCACTTGTGCTCCTAGTCACAGTCTGCTCCGAATTACTTAATTCAGAAACTCCTCTCGGCTAAATGCCATACACAATCCGAAATGGAATTTTTCCTATGCTCCTGTTCACTGAGTCATTATATTCGAACTCTGCCTGTGGAAATATACTATCCCACTGGCTGTGTTGCTCTGTCACCAAGCTTCTCAGCAAGTCTCCCAGACTTCTGTTCACCACTTATGTTTTCCCATCCATTTGAGGATGATAGGCAGAACTAAACATCAAGTTAGTCCCCATATTCTTCCATAGTGTCCTCGAGAAATGTCCCACGAACTTTGTATCTCTGTCCGAAACTATACTTCTGGGTAAGCCGTGAAGTCGAACAACCTCTTTGAAAAACAGATTTGTGATGTAAGTCGCATCACTAGTTCTCTGGCATGGGATAAAATGTGCCATCTTGGAAAACCTATCCACTATCACAAAGACTGAATCAAATCCTCTTTGCATCCTTGGCAATCCCAATACAAAATCCATGTTGATTTCGTCCCACGGCCTCTCGGGTATGGGTAATGGTTGATAGAATCCTGCATTATGCTTCCTTCCCTTTGAATGCTGGAAAATTCTACATCTTTTTACAAACCACTTGACCTCTGACCGCATCCCTGGCCAAAATTATGACTCGATCATCTTATCGAATGTCTTATCATGAACGAAGTGCCTGGCCAATCCTCCACTGTGTTTCTCCTTCAACAGATTCTCCCTCATGGAGCAATTTGGAATACACAACTGATTTCCCTTGAACAACAATCCTTCCTGGATCACGTACTCTATCCACTGGCTTCTGTCTCTGAGAACTGGGTTCTCAGCTACTTCATACGCTTCCTTAAATTCTGGATCATTTGTATACATGTCCCTGAGATCATCAAAGCCTAACGTCCTAACTTTGAACTCCTACATCAAAAAACATTTCCTGCTCAAAGCATTAGCCACTTTCTTAGCAGTACCCGAAATATGCTTATTTACAAAAGTGAAATTCTGCATGTATTTGACCCACTTAACATGCCTCTGATTCAACTTCTCCTGTTGATTCACAAATTGTAATGCATGGTTATCACTATATAAAACAAATTCCTTTGGAATCAAATAGTGCCTCCATTTTTCAATGCCTGTATGGTGGCATAGAATTCCTTATCATACATGGAGTACTTTTCTTTTGCCTCATTCAACTTCTCGCTGAAATATGCAATCAGTCTGTCCTCCTGACTCAAGACTGCTCCTATTGCAAATCCTCTTGCATCACATTTTACTTGAAACGTCTTTTGGAAATCCGGCAACACTAGAACCGGTTATTCCATAATCTTCCGTTTTAGAAAATTGAAACTTTTCTCTGCCTCTTTAGTCCAGTGAAAATATTTATGTCTTTTCTTCACTCTATCCATCATCGATGTGCTAATCCCACTAAAATTTCTGATGAACTTCTGGTAGAAACTAGCCATTCCATGAAAACTCCTCACCTCAAAAATATTTCTCGGTGATGGCCAATTTTTAATTAGCTCCACCTTATCTGGATCCATCTTCAATTCATTCGCATATATAATAAATCCCAAGTAAATGAGTTCTTTCTTCATAAATGAATATTTCCTCATGTTAATTAACATCTTCTCCTACTGTAGCTTCTTCATTAATGTAGCTAAATGCTTCAGATGTTTTTCCTTTGTTTTGCTGAAAATTAATATGTCATTCAGATACACAATGACAAACTTCCCGATGAATTCCCTCAGGACTTCATTCATTAACCTCATAAAGGTACTCAGTGCATTTGTCAAGCCAAACGGCATGACCAGCCATTCATATAGTCCTTCGTTGGTTTTGAAGGCCATCTTCCACTCATCGCCTTCCCTCATGCGAATCTGGTGATATCCACTTTTCAGATCAATCTTTGAAAAGTATTTTGCTCCTCTCAAGCAATCCATTAAATCGTCCATCCATGGCAATGGGAACCTGTACCTAATGGTTATCTTGTTGATGGCCCTTGAGTCGGTACACATTCTCCAACCTCCATATTTTTTTGGACTGAGTACCATTGGAATGACACACGGGCTCAAACACTCCCTGACCAATCCTTTGTCTAGCAGCTCCTGGACCTGTTTCTTGACCTCTTCATTTTCTTGCGGCGTCAACATGTACGCGGCTTTATTCGACAAACTAGCTCCTGGTATGAGGTCGATATGATGACTCACACTCCTCATCAGTGGCAATGAATGAGGTAATTCGTCCACCATGATGTCAGTGAACTCTTCTAGTAGTTCCTGAATTTCTCCTGGAAAATCATCTACTCTCGTGCTAGTCAAAACATTCCTTGGTTTCTTGACCACAAAGAATTGTGGATCTTCTTTCTTCTTCACCTCTGTAAGAAGCTCCTTCCCACTCATGAGTAGTACAGTATTTCTCCCTTCTGGTTTTACCTCCTTATCTTTTATTGGAAGCAACATGTGTGTCCTCCCATTCTTCTCTAAAGTATACGTATTCATCTTCCCATCATGAATTACATTCCTGTCATATTGCCATGGTCTGCCCTGCAATAAATGACAGACCTCCATAGGAATAACATCACAGAGTATTTTATCATTAGACCCTCCTATTTTGAATTCAACTAAACAATGTTTAGTGACATTTACCTGATGTCCCTTCTGTATCCATGAAACTTTGTATGGACTCGGGTGATCAGTCATCTCCAGATCCAACTTCTCTACCATCTCAGTTAAAACAAGATTATTTGTGCTACCGCTGTCCATGATAACCTTGCATACTCTGTCCTTGGTTTTGCAAGCAGTTCTGAAAAGTTTGTTTCTTTGAGTTGAGTCCTCCACCTCCTTCTTGAGTGTTAAGAGAACCTTACGCATCATCAATGACCTTCCGCCTTCTGCATCTTCTGCTTCAACATCTCACCTCTGTGCCTCGGTGATGTGAGCTTCTCCTCCATCTTTCTTTTTATTTGGACAGTCGAATGACTTGTGCCCATTTTTTCCACACGTGAAGCATGTGATTACTCCACCTCTTCCTCTTCCTCTACCTCTGGTACAAGGAAATATGTTATTATCAGTGTCTCCTCCACTCTACTCTGTATGCTTCCCTCTCTGTTCAATGTGCTGGCCTCGCTGTGAACTTCCACCCCTCTTGGTTCTAGTCTGAGGCTTTTTCCAGTCGTCCTTAGGCTTTTGGTATTTATCTTGGGCAACTGATTTTCCTTTGGGATGACTCCTACCTCGGCCTCCCTAACCTTGCTTACGGCTCAGCTTCTCTTCAGCTTTCAAAGACATTTGATAGGCATCCTCCACCGTTCGGATGGTTTCCATACTCATCTCGTCCTGGATATCGTATCTCGTGCCATTCATATACCTGGCAACTTTCTCATCATCGCTCTCCTGATGACCTTCCCTGATGTTCAGTCGATAGAATTCCTCAGTGTATTCTTTTACTGTCATCATCTTCTATCTTAGGTTCTGCATCCTCCTGAATAGAGTGATTTGAGAATCTCTGGGGATGAACTTTGCCTTCATCTTTGCAATCATTCGATCCCAACTTTTAATTTTCTGCTTGCCCTTGCAGTGTCTATCTGCTTATAGCTCATCCCACCATAATTTTGCGTGTCCCTTCAATCTCGTGACAGCATGCCTGAATTTCTTATCCTCTTCGACATCTTCATAATCGAAGTATGTATCCAGAGCTATAATCCAATCTAGAAGCTCTTTTGCATCCAGATTCCCCTCATAAACTGGAATATCCATCTTCATTTTTGCACCCATCCGTGCAAGAGATTTGATTAGATGTTCATTGGATGCATCCTCGACTGCAACTTCTTTCCCATGTTTAGCTTCAACTTCACCCTCTGAATCGCTAAGATCCCCCGCACTAGCTGTGCATCTTTGCGTTGTCTCCATATCTTCGAGTCTATCTCGTAGATCACGTATCTCTCTTTCCATTTTTGGATTCTGTGCTTGCCTACCCCTTCTCCTTAGGTTTTCTCTTTCCTCTGGATCAGATGACTGTCTATCCCGTCTCCTTGGCGGCATGGTGAATTTCCTTCTTCTCTGCTACATAAAGCAAAGAAATTTTGGTGATCTGATACCACTTGGTGTGTATCAGAGTACTCTTTTCCTCTTGCCTCTCTTGCCTGAAATGTACAGTCAAGAAATAAGCTCTGATACCACTTGACGCAGGTGCACCCTCATGCACGTCTGCTCACAGGACCTCCTCTTTCCTCGACCCAAAGAACTGAAAAGCTCTTCTAATTCCCTATCGGGAATTTTCCTCACTGACAACAGTTCTCCAAAAGATCTCCCTTAATGATCGGGAAATCGGACTTCGCAATTTCACGAGTCCCGGGGTCGCGTGGTTTGTGTCTCGCGATTCTTCAAAATCTGATGTGAGTCAACGCTGACCTTTTACTTTGCTATCGGGGTTCCTCTTATCGGGATTTTGACACTCATGATATCCAAACAACTTGTTTCACTGATCCCCGATCCCCGATACGCTCCCCTGCTGCCTTAGCCTCCCAGGCTAAGCCTTTTGTCCATGCGACTGCTCCTTATATGACCGTAGTCATATTCCTCATCGGGTTTTCACGATTCGCGATTCCAAAATGCATAAACACCTTGTCACTAGGATCCCTGATATCCCGATGACCCAAACACCGATAGATGACTTCCTTGTCGGGACGTCGGACTTCACGGGATCGCGAATCCTAATACCAATGTTTTCAGGACTTACCTTTTCCCGAACCCTGATACGGTATGCCACCTGTCCTCCACGTCAACTCCTTTGTGGCCCACTCTTTTAGCCTGTCGGGAAATCGCGTTTCAGAGTTTCGTGATTACCGCTGCTATGGTTTCCAAGAATCACAAAATGTTGATTCCTGATGCATGTGAGGGTTGACTCTTCCACGTCACTATCCCCTCATTGCCTTTTTGGACATTGCGAGATCGCGATTCCTGATGCAACATTTTCTTTGTCTCCGGGATTCCTGAAATGTTGAACCCTGACTCCTCTCGGATCTTCTAACGCGTGTCCACCCTGTGATCCATGTCTAGGACTTCCTTGGTGTTTTGAGACTTGAAATATCTCGAGTCTCTTGACTTATAAAACCTCGATGCTTCAATATCCCGATGCCTCTTCGAGACTTTCCTCTGCTCACTAGGACTTAACCCCAGTGCAACTTCTGCCTGATCGAGTGGCTGATAGGAAACCCAACAACGATCCTACGGCTCAGGATCCTCTGGAGCTTAACCTCCTGGTGTGGCCATAACCTCCTCATTACTCTGGTGGATCTGACGACTGGCGGATGTTTCACGAATCCCCTCCACGAGATCCTCACCATCAATTTCTTCCTCCTTGAGGATTTCTTGAAAATAACGAAGTGTTCCTCTGCGCTCACTCGTCCTCCTGCGTGCAACCCTGCAACACTGGTTTTAGATGCTCCACGACACAAACTCCCTATGCAATCCTTCCTTAGGTTTTGAAGGTTTTATCCCTCTTGAGATTTCTCCAACTTGTCAGTCTCTTAGAAAAAAAAGAGAACCCTTTGCATGCCTTCCTTGCGGCAACCTGCAAACACTTCAAGTATTTGGGTTTCTTCGACCCTGCGCACACCTACAACAACATTCCTTCAAACTTCTACTCAGATTCACAAATGAGACTCTCCCTTAGCCTGCGCACTCCTGGCACAGCTCCAGTAACCCAAATTCACTTCTGAGTGAACGAGAGCAAGAGTTAAACTACCTGAGCCTCCGTCAATGCACTCCTTGCGGACGTTTTCGACTGCACTCCTTGTAGGAATCCTCACTCAGATAGAGAAACAATTGAAACTCATTTCTTCTTCCCCTCAGATTTCAAACTCAAACATGAAATCACATACACA
>ML866217.1:0-21657 GCA_009831015.1 Picea engelmannii | reverse complement strand
AAGAGACAACTTTAGTTCGAGGTTGGTTAATTAGTTCTGGCACATTTGAGGAAAGAGAGGTTCCCAAGGGGAACATACAATAAATTGAAAATGAATAAAATCGGGCCATGTAAGGTCTTGAAGAAATTGGGGGAAAATGCTTATGAGATCGAGTTACTGGATGGGATCGGAATATATCTAATATTCAATGTCGCAAATTTATACCCATATAAACTTGAGGAGACTGGAACAAGTGATGAACAGCCAGGGGTTCAGTGGCAGAAGCAGATGCTAGTTGCAGAGAAGCCACAGATGGAACAAATACTGGACAAACGAGTGCGTAAGAAGACCAAGAGGAAAGAATACTATGAGTATCTGGTCAAATGGAAGGACCATCCAGTGGAATATGCCAGCTAGGAGAATGAAGCAGAGATACAGAAACATGGATATACCATACAGGAGCTCATGGAAACGAGCCCATGAAATTTTTTAAGTGAGGGAGTATGATGCAGGAGCATCCCTCACGCCAAGCGAGCCAGCGTGGAAGACAAAAGACAGTTGGAAGGCGTTCAACACAAATTTTTGAAAACACCTTGAAACTGTTGCATGAACATTAATGAGGAAATTTAATGAAGCGCATTTGTAAATGTAATCATACCTTGAGCGCCCCGCTCTCATCTGAAGTAGATAGGAGGCATTTAAACTAGTTAATGCAGGTAGATAGACTTGAATTCATAGATTAGACAGTTTTAGAAAGAAGGAGGGAAAACGGATATAGACATCCTCATTGTACATTGTAGCATAAGCATGATTATTGAAGCAGGAAGAGCACAGGAGAATAGCAAAGAGCTGTAGAGGAACATCCATGTATAGATCTTGAATTAATAGAAGAAGTTGATTCAAATCCATGGTTTTGTGTCTGTTCTCTATGTGTTGATGTTAAATGATGTGCTCATGAGTGTTTGTTTTCCTGTTATGCATTTTCTTTATTGTTGTGTATGTGATTTCATGTTTGAGTTTGAAATCTGAGGGGAAGAATAAATGAGTTTCAATTGTTTCTCTATCTGAGTGAGGATTCCTACAAGGAGTGCATTCGAAAACGTCCGGAAGGAGTGCATTGACGGAGGTTTAGGTAGTTTAACTCTTGTTCTCGTTCACTCAGAAGTGAATTTTGGTTACTGGAGTCGTTCCAGGAGTGTGGAGGCTAAGGGAGAGTCTTATTTGTGAATCTGAGTAGAAGTTTGAAGGCCTACTGCTGCAGGTGTACGCAGGGTCGAAGAAACCCAAATACTTGAAGTGTTTGTAGGTTGCCACAAGGAAGGCATGCAAAGGGTTCTCTTTTTTTTCTAAGAGACTGAGAAGTTGGAGAAAGCTCAAGAGGGATAAAACCTTCAAAACCTAAGGATGGATTGCACATGGAGTTCGTGCCGTGGAGCATCTAAAATGAGTGTTGCAGGGTTGCATGCAGGAGGACGAGTGAGCGCAGAGGAACACTTGGTTATTTTCAAGAAATCCTCAAGGAGGAAGAAATTGATGATCAGGATCTCGTGGAGGGGATTCATGAAAAATCCACCAGCTATCAGATCTTCTAGAGTAACGAGGAGGTTGCAGCCACACCAGGAGGTTAATCTCGGGAGGATCGTGAGTCGTAGGATTGTTTTTGGGTTGCCCGTCAGCCACTTGATCAGGCAGAAGTTGCACTGGGGTTAAGTCCTAGTGAGCAGAGGAAAGTCTCGGAGAGGCATCGGGATATTGAAGCATCGAGGTTTTAGAATTCAAGAGACTCGAGATCTTTCAAGTCTCGAAACACCGAGGAAGTCCTGGCCGTGAATCTCAGGGTAGACATGCGTTAGAAGATCTGAGAGGAGTCAAGGTTTGGCATTTTAGGAATCCCAGAGACAAAGAAAATGTTGCATCAGGAATCGCGATCTTGCAATGTCCGAAAAGGCGATGAGGGGATAGTGACGTGGAAGATTCAACCCTCACGTGCATCAGGAATCGACGTTTCGGGATTCTTGGGAACCATAGCAACGGGAATCATGAAACTCTGAAACGCGATTCCCCGACAGGATAAAAGAGTGGGCCACTGAGGATTCGACATGGAGGACAGGTGGTGTACCGTATCGGAGTTCGGGAAAAGGTAAGTCTTGAAAACATTGGTATTAGGATTCGCGATCCCGTGAAGTCCGACGTCCTGACAAGGAAGTTGTCTATCGGTGTTTAGGTCATCGGGATATCGGGGATCCTAGTGACAAGGTGTTTATGCATTTTGGAATTGCGAACCATGAAAACCCGATGAGGAATATGACTGCGGTCATATAAGGAGCGGTCGCATGGACAAAAGGCTTAGCCCGGGACGCTAAGGCAGCAGGGGAGCATATCGGGGATCAGGGATCGGTGAAAAAAGTTGTTTGGATATCATGAGTGTCAAAATCCTGATAGGAGGAACCCCGATAGAAAAGTAAAAGGTCATCATTGACTCGTGTCGGATTTCGGAGAATCGTGAGACACAAACCACACGACCCCAGGACTTGCGAAACTGCGAAGTCTGATTTCCCGATCGTTAAGGGAGATCTTTTGGAGAACTATTGTGGGTGAGGAAAATTCCCGATAGGGAATTAGAAGAGCTTTTCAGTTCTTCAGGCCGAGGAAAGAGGAGGTCCTGTGAGTGGACGTGCCTGAGGGTGCACCTGCATCAATAGGTATGATCAAAGACTTGTGTATTACCTTGGCACAAATATTAGCCAAAAGCATGGTAATGGATATTTTTTTTGTAGATAGTCCTCCAAAGTATGGCATGTTATTATCTCGATCATGGGGTGCCAAGTTATAGGGTACCTTACAATTGGAAATGTCCTATGCCACCATTCGTTTATTTGGTCAACAAAGAAGGTTGTACAAAGAGACTTTGATGAAATACATGGTCAACTGTCAAGAGAAACCACATAACTATCCTTTATACTCTACACATTCTGATCTAGAATCTTTTATTTTATATAATGATGGTGACATGGATAATCAAATTGCACAATTGGAAGATGATATCTATAACTTGGAGGAAATTAAAGCAACCCCTGAGGAAGATAAAACAATGACAATACAAATTGATGAACCAGTAGAACCTCTTTGGAGTTTATATTTTGATGATGTTGTTAGTAAAGAAGGATTTGGAGCTGGGGTGTGGGTGCATAATCCAAAAGCAAGGTATTCAGAAATCCATTCTTATAAATTAAATTTCTAGTTCACCAACAATATAGTTGAGTATGAAGCATTAATGCTTGGCCTGAAATTGTTGAAAAATCTTCATGCCAAAATAATTTCAGTAAGAGGTGATTTTGAACTTATCATTAAACAGATCAAAGGTCAGTATTATTCCAAACACCTTAGACTCAAGGCTTATAGAAATGTTTTTTTGGATTTTTTACAATGATTTACTGAATATGACTTGCAAGTGATTCCCAAAGGCCAAAACATACTTGCTGATGGACTGGCTACTTCAACAACCACTTGTAAAATACCTTTTCACCCAAATCGCCAATACACAATGGAGGTGAAATGAAAACCTACTATCAGATACTGGCAAGTGTTTGGTAATGATGAACAGATTGATGAATTCCTGTAGTCCAAAAATGAGTTTGAATGTGCAAACATTGATGTAGATAGTGATAATGAAAGTATAAATAAACTAGATTTATAAGAAATAAATGAAAAAAGAAGAAAATTCAGATTTTTTGCAATTAAAAGATAACATCATGCCTAGAGGGTTAGTCCCATTGGAATAACTATTTGATTTCAATGATGTAGCTAAAAAACCAAATATTGAACCTACTGGGAAAGATGTCGAGGAATGTAATATAGGAATAGATGAGGAACCTAAAATGATTAAATTATCCAAATCTTTACCTCTTGCCCAAAAACAAAAATATATTGAATTGTTCAAAGAATTTGTAGATGTTTTTGTATAGAGCTATGAAGACTTGAAATATTATGATACCAATATTATATAACACAAAATCCCTATAAAATAATATCATAATCCTTTCAAACAAAAACCTAGGAGAATTAAGCCCAAGTTGATGACCCTAATTGAAAAGGAAATTAAGAAAATGTCTGATGCTAAAATCATTTTTCCACTAAGGTTCTCAAAATGGGTTTCCAATCTAGTTCCTACCAGAAAAAAGAGTGGAAAAATCAGGCTCTGCATTGATTTCAAAAACCTTAATAAAGTCTCCCTTAAAGACAATTATCCTCTGCCCAAAATGGATCATATCGTACAAAAGGTAGTTGGCTCTAGTAGGATCTCTTTGTTAGATGGATTTTCTGGATACAACCAAGTTTTAGTCCACCCAGATGACCAAGAGAAAACAACATTCACTACACCTTGGGGCACTTTCATGTATGTGAAAATTCCCTTTGGTTTAATGAATGTTGGTGCCACATTTAAGAGAGCAATGGACATTGACTTTGTGGATGAAATTGAGAGATTTATTGTCATATACTTGGATGATGTAACTGTCTATTCAAAAATAGATGAAGAACACTTACAACACCTCAGAAGAGTTTTTGAAAAGTGCAGGAAGTTCAGAATCGCACTAAATCCCAATAAAACCTTGTCTGGTTTAGAGGAGGGTAAAATGTTAGGGAAAATCATATATAAAGATGGAATCAAGATAGACCCTAGCAGAATTGAAGCCATATAGAAGATAGACCATCCAAGAAACATAAAGGAATTGCAGTCTTTCATAGTAAATATAAACCTTCTGAGAATATTCATCCCTAATTTGGCAGAACTCTTCAGAAACATAACATGTTTGATAACACAGGTGTTCCAACAGAGGACGAACACCTTCAGTAACCAATCACATAACCAAATAAAATATCAACACATTGATGTTTTCATGTCGTAAAAATTCTATGAGGAAACAGCCATGAACCTAGCCAACGCAACCACTTGGACCAATTTATTAATGCAAAGAAAAAGATTACAAAGAGATTTTACAAGAGATTTTCTCACAATCGATCATCAAAAAATGACCCTCCATGATCTTTAAATAGAGATAATGGACCAATAGGGTGTTAATCCATGGATAAATGGACGTTAATATCGAGGAGAGTATGAATTGTCAGATCACTCTATGTCGATGACCGTCTGATTTCCTAACTACAAATGCAAACTAATGCCTACTAAAGAAACACACTTTTACCTAATGACACATTAGACCAAGTAGATATGAACTAACTCCTAAGTGTCTAAATATCCTAACATCCCCCCTTAAGAACAACTTGGGATAGGATTGAAGGATTTACAATAGTGACACAATAGGAGGAGGAAGGATGCATTAGATCCTATCTCCCCTTAATGACAACTTCATGAACTCCTAACATAGATCGAAGTTTCGAAAAATTCGCTTCTATAAGAGACTTTGTTAAACCATCTGCAACTTGATCTTCTGTAAGGAAAAAGAGCGCTTCAATAACTTGATCACGAATGAGCTTTCTGATGAAGTGCATGTGTATCTTGATGTGTTTTCTACGTTTTTGTTGAACTAGGTCTTTGGCAATCTTGATGGCACTCTAATTGTTGCACCAAAGGGTGGTTGGATGTTGTTGCTGGAATCCAAACTCTGAAAGGATCTGTCGAAGCCACAAGGCTTCTTGACTTTCATTTACCACTACTCGGTACTCTACTTCTGCTGAAGAAAGTGCAATAGCCTGTTGTTTCTTATAGGACCAAGTGATAGGTCCTGAACCAAGGCTGAAAACATAACCTGCAATAGAATTTCAATCATCAGGGTCACCAGCCCAATCTGAATTAGTGAAGCCAACCAATAAAGGAGTCCCCCCTAAACTGTAATGTATCCTGAATTGAATTGTACCACAGACATAGTGAAGTATCCTTATATCTTATTTCCAATGGATTTCATGGGGTGTTTGCATATACCGAGAAACAATACCAACAAAAAAGGAAATATCAGGATGGGTATGAGTTAAGTATAAGAGGCTACCAACTAACTAACGGTATAGGGTGGCATCAACTTTAGGAGAAGTACAGGTGGAAGTAATCTTGACTCCATACTAGAAGGGAGAAGGGACTGGTTTACAATCATCCATGTGAAAGTGACAAAGAAGGTCATGGGCATACTTAGACTGGGAAATAAATATGCCTTCATTAGTTTGCAAAACTTGGAGTCCAAGGAAATAGTGAAAAAAGCCTAAGTCTGTCATATCAAATTTATTCTTAAGGTTGGTTTTCACATGGTTTAAAAGTTTTGAGTCACTACTAGTAAGGATAAGGTCATCAACATAAAGGACAAGGATTATGAGATGGATTCCTACTTACTTGGTATAGACATTAGGACTAGAATGGAATCTAGAGAATCCAGTGGCAATAAGAAAGGTGTCCATTTTGGCATACCAAGATCAAGGATCTTGCCTGAGACCATAAAGAGATTTCTTAAGGTGACAAACAAGGCTAGAGTCATTCTGGATATATCCAGGAGGTTGTTCCATGTAGATTTATTCTTGCAAATTATCATGCCATAAGGCGTCTTTAACATCCATCTGATGGACCTCCCATTTATGTGTGGCAACAAGCGCAAGAACAAGGCGGATGGAATTTATTTTGGCTATAGGGGAAACGGTTTCATTATAGTCAATTCCTTCAACTTGGGAAAATATTTTGGCAACTAAATGCACCTTGTGTCTTTCAACACTTACATCTGATGCATACTTAGTTCTGTAGACCCATTTTCATCCAACAAGTTTTCTTCCTTTTGGAAGAGGTACAAGATCCCAAGTATCATTTGCCATTAAAGAACGATACTCTTCATTCATTGTTGTATCCCAATATGCATGACCTGAAGCTTCTACAAATGTCTCTGTATCATGAGTTTCTGAAACTTGAACCAAATAGAAGAGGCTCGCTAGAACTGTGAACATGTTTGACGTTGATCTAAAGGATCACCAACAAGATCATCAGTTGCTTCTCGTGTTGAAAAAACCCATCTAGGAAGTGGTGGAGATGGTGTTGGTTTAGGTTCAAAGGACTCATATGGAGAAGGGTGACTAGACGGAGGTAGATTTTCATCCTCGCTGTCATTATCTAAAGAAGAAACCAGATCATAAGAAGGAACACACACCGAAGATGAATCGCAAACCAAAAAAGGCAAAAACACCGAATTAGGCTCACAGGCCAAGAGATTTTCATCAAATTTAACATCTCTTCTAATAATAATTTCATTACAATGTAATTCAAGAAGTCGATAAGATTTGAAATCTTCAGAATAACCAAAAAATATACACTTCTCACTTTTAGGTTGCAATGCTTTCCTTTTCTCATCAGGAATGTGAGCCCATGTTATACTACCAAATACACGAAAGTTACTTACATCTGGTTTAATTTTAGTCCAAGCTTCTTCCAGTTTTATATTTTTAATAGCCTTTGTGGGAGTGTGATTTACTATGCAATTTGCACAGTTGATGGCTTCCGCCCAATACTTTAGACTTAATCCCTTAGATTGGATCATACAATTAACCATTTATTTTGCGATTCTTTCTCTCAGGAATGCCATTTTGTTGTGGTGTATATGGAACAATGTGTTGCATTTGGATTCCCTCTATAGTGTAGTAACTTGTAAAATTATTGTTCACATATTCGCCTCCATTATCTATTCTTAACCTTTGAATTTGATGTCCAAATTGCTTTTCTATAAGGGCCTTGTAGGCCAAAAAATTGTCAAAAACTTTGCTCTTAAGTTTTAAAAAGTAAACCCAAGTACATCTGGAAAAGTCATCCATGAAAGTTAAGAAATATTTGCACCTAGAAAAAGGAGAAGAAAGTGGACCACACAAATCACTATGAACAAGCTGCAAAGGACCCGAGGCATGCCAAGAGGCACGTTTGTCAAAATTGTCCTGATGATGTTTGTCGAGAACCCAACCAGCACAAACACCATCTGTGCATGAAACAAGAGGAAGACCAGTCACCATTTGTTGATTACATAGTTGTTGCAATGAGTGATATTTTAGATGACCAAACTGCTCATGCCATCGTTTTCTCAAGTCATCGATATGAGAAACAAAAACTGATGAAAAATATGATGACCCAAAGTTGTCAAATTTGTACAACCTGGTAATATCATCAACAATTCTAGTTGCAAGAACATGCTTAGGATATTTTAGATCCTTGATTACAACTTGGTGAGGTGAAAAATCTACGGTTTTACCTTCACCTGAATGAGTGGTTTGATATACTGATATAAGGCTACAAGAAAGACTTGGAACACATAATACATCATTGAAATGAACATTTTCTACTCTAATTGTTCCAGATCCTTCAACACTAAGAGATCTATCATCGCCAACAAATATTTTCTTTGTGTTACATTCATTTAGAGTGGAAAATATGGCTCTATCCTTATCCATATGATAATATGCTCTAGAATCAATAAGCCACTCATCAGAAGTAGAAGTAGAAGTAGAATTTGTATTGAAGGAGAAACGAAAAGAAGAATGTGCATGTCCATGAGAAGAAGAAGAAGAAGTAGAATCAATATTGATGTTGTGATTCTTCATCGTTGCTTCTAAAGATGTCATATTCTTGAAACATTTGGACTCATCATGACCATCTTTGTCACAAAAGTTGCAATGTCTCTTAGTATTCTTACTTTTATATTTTGTTGTGCTCAAATAATATTGTGTTTACCAAACACAGATTCAATATTTTCCCAAGCTTCTTTGGGTTTAATAATTGATTGAAGGTGGTACCTTAAATCAAGAGAGATGGACATTTTGATTAGTCCACGTACTTCACCATTTCTATTATCCCATTTATCTTTCTTATCAACATCAGTGGGTGTTGTTTCCTTTCCCAAGGTAATCCGGTACAAGACTTTACTTCTTAATAAATCCTCCATATGGGATTTCTAGTGGAAGTAGTGGGTGTTGGTAAGTAAGAGATTACTTGTAGAAGCTGTATTAAATATGTCGATATTACAGATTTAAAAATTGAAAATGATGATCTGAATGGAAAGATCTCGAAAAATTATGCGGTTTAAAAAACAATGACACTGAAAATGGGCTTCAGATGTGAGAGTTATGTCCTTTTAAAAAAAGACATAAACGATAACCAAATGACCACGTGATAGTAAGTTTCTTTATGAAGTGACCCACTTTTATAAAGAGAAGTGGGGATCACCTTTACAATGAAGCTACTTTATAATGGAAAATATGCATGAAAAATAAATAACTCTAAAATAAAATATTAAAGCTACTTATAGTGATTCACTTTTATACTTGAAATGAAATACACTTTACAATGTTAGCATGAACTTTTTCAAAAAAAGTAACAAAAGAGAGACTTGAACTCAAGACCTCTTACTTAATAAGGCAACTTTTAACCAAATGGTCTAGAAAAACATATTGTAATGTTTAGAAGGAGGATTGTGGGTGTTGTTGTGGAAGATGGCCTTGGAGAGGATGCTAAAAAAAAAACTCTTTTTGCACAAGAAAAATTGTTTTCTTCTCGATGACAAGGGTTAGATATCGGTTAACTTACCCGAAAGATGCACCTTTTCCTATATGTTTTTGATTTTCTGAGATCCCATGGGGCATGGGGAAAAGAGCATATGCAGATCTAAAAGAGTAGAAACCTGGAAACAAGTAATATCAAACATAAATAAAACCAAAATAAAACATTGCAGAAATTTAAAAAAATGTGTATTCAGGCTTTATACCTTTGGGGCTAACTGTAATGGTCGTATCTTGGGAAAATAGAAACCTTTTCAAGTGAAACGAAAAGTGTTCTTGACTGAAATGAGTGCTCCATATGCAATGGAATAGTCCTCTCATCCGAGAAACATATGAAAATGATAGAAAATGGAGATGAGTAAACTCGGCTTCATGATCTCGATCTACAATAGGAGTGGGTCTTCAAATAGGCTCTGATACCATGTTTGACAACACAGGTATTCCAACAGAGGACAAAAGCATTAAGTGCCCACTCACATAACCAGATCAAAGATCAACACACCGATGTTTTCACGTGGTAAAACCCCTATGGGAAAACATCAATGACCCCAACCAACGTGGCCACTTGGAGCTGTTTATTAATGTAAAGAAAAAGATTACAGGGATATTGTACAAGAGAGTTTCTCATAATCGATCATTGGAAAATGACCCTCCATGCTCTTTAAATAGAGATCATGGACCAACCGGGTGTTCAGCCACGGATCAATGGTTGTTAAGATCGAGGAGAGTATGAACCGTCATATCACTCTATGTCAGGAACATATCGTGACCGTCAGATTTTCTAAATACAAATGCAAACTAATGCATACTAAAGAAATAAACTAAGAAACACACTTTTACCTAACGACACATTAGACCAAGTAGATCTTAACTAAATCCTAAGTTTCTAAATATCCTAACATAACAAACATGCTTAAAAAAGATACAAAAATAAATTGGAACACAGAAGCAAAGCAGTCCTTTGATCAAGTGAAATAGGCCTTGACACAAGCCCCTGTATTCATCAATCCTGATTACACCAAAGATTTCCTCTTATTGTACTTTTCCTCTGAGCATACCATTGCAACAATCTTTTTGCAGAAGAACACCGAAGTCCATGAACAACCTATAGCATTCTTCAGAAAAACATTAAGAGATGTTGCATTTAATTACAACATCATGGAGAAATAGGATTTTTCTTTGGTGAAATCAATTAAAGATTTCAGAGTATATATTCTCCACTCACATATTATTTCTTATGTTCCTAATGTTGTGGTAAAAGATATTCTGATCCGGGACAATCCAGATGACAGAAGAGGTAAATGGATTTCTTTGATCCTTGAGTATTATATTGAGATCAAACCAACCAAGCTTATCAAGGGTCAAGGACTAGCAAAATTGATGGTTGAATCAAACTTTCATGCTTTGGATATTAATTTTCTAGTTGTAGTTGATGAACAAGAAGAGAAAGTGTCTCCACAAGTCAAAGAGGTTTTATCAAACTCTCCCTGGTATGCAAACCTTATTTATGTTTTACATCATGTACAAGCTCCTCCTAGTTTGACAAGTACTCCTTCTGCATGGCAGATTCCCAAAAGGGATTTCTAGCAGCCTCACCATAATACTACGGATATGAAGACTGAACTAAGAAAATATGGCTAGAGGGAAATGGTTTAGTGGCAGTGAGTGGAAGAGGAGTCTCCTCAAAATCATATTGAGTCCTCCTAGTATCATCTGGATCACCAACAAGATCCCATGCATCCTAAAGAGTAATCTGGGTCCACTTAGGCCTCTTCTCTGGCTTTGCATCTACATATGGATTCATCGACTCTGCATCTGATTATACTGATGCTATATCTAGATCATTTGAATCCTATGAATCAAAACTCTCATCTGAAGAAGATTTGGCATGTGCATTCTCATCATCTCGAATAGGTGGAAGAATAAAGGTGTCTGCACACGACTGTTGAGGTACATGTGAGACACTTTCCTCAAATTGGACACTTCGCTCAATGATGAGTCGGTCTGAGGAAAGATCAATAAGTCTATATCCCTTCACACTGTTGGGGCATCCAAAAAAAATACACTCAGTTCTTTGTGAATTAAGATCTTTCCTCTTTTCAGAGGGAATCCAAGCCCATGAATGTGAACCGAAAATACGAAAGTGGGTCACTTCCGGTTTGAGGCTGCTCCAAGCCTTGTAGGGGGTATTATCCTTGACACATATATGGGGAGATATGTTTTGGATGTAGGTTGCACAATTAAGTTCTTCATCCAATAGTCTATGTGGAAGTGACTTTGCATGTAGCATTCAAGATGCCATCTCTTTTAGAGATTTGTTTTTCTACTCAACAACTCTGTTTTGTTGTGGATTATAGGGAACTATGTGCTACAAATGAATCCCTACCTCATTAAAATGATTATGGATCTCATGGTTGACATACTCTCTCCCGTTATCAGTTCAGAGAACTTTTTTTTATTTTCAGACTGTGTCTCAACAAGGGCTTTGAAATCTTTGAGATGTTGAAAGACCTCTGATTTTTTCCTAAGAAGGTAAATCCATGTGAAACGTAAGAAATCATCAATAAAAATGAGAAAATATCTTGCTTTGTTGATTGATGGATGCAGAAAAGGTCCCATGAGGTCACTATGGATTAGATCTAGAGGAGAGGAACCTCTCTGAGTCTTTCCTCTGTCGAATTTCTATTGAGGGTGTTTTCCAAGAGCACAATCCTCATGGATTCATTTGGAGAAATGGATGTTTGGTAAAACATCAACCAATATTTTCTTGCTAATATATTGCATATATCTGAAATTCAATTGACCAAACCTTTCGTGCTATATCCTATTGCTTTCACCAGCATGGGTAAGTAGTAAAGCATAATCTGGTTCAATAAATTCAGAAAATGTATACAATCTAGATTGATGATTTACCTCACCGATAGCAACCCTCGAATTGGTTTGCATATCATATATGTCCACTTCATTAGGTGTGAATTGTTAGGACCCAGAAATGTCCCTTTTTCATCACATCTTTTGCCTATTCAACCTTATCATCTCTAAGCTAATGCCTACTATAATGTGTGCTAAGACTTTTTTTTCCCAAGGTATGAATCATTTATCTTGCTTTTATATTTTCATTTACTTAGCATGTTTTATTGGTAATGTTCACATGTTTTACCCATAAAATGATTCAACTAATGATCGAAATGAATAGAACAGCCAAGTCTTAAAGAATGGTCATTTTTTTTACAACTATGCGCCAATGTTGGAAGTTGTTATAACTATGCGCTAATATTGGAAGTTGTTATAGCTATGCGCCAATCCTGGAAGATATTACACGAATTATGCAATAGGTGCCACTGATTCTGCTGTCACACGACTGCTGCAACAAATGCCACCGATCCTGAAAGATGCTACACCTATTGTTACATGTTTCAACTTATAATATTAGTTCTAGATCTTGTATTAATTATATCATATGAACAACTTGAGAATCGAGGATTCTCAAGGCTATTCTGATTTTTTTTTAACTGAATGACTCTGACTTTAAATAACATAGCTTTTGTAATCAGAGGGACGAATTCTGACTGTGAGAAAGTGAAGTGAAGTAAAGTTTATTGCACACAACATTTTGGCAAATCAATAGAAGAGTGGATTGAATTTATTTAGCAGACTGTAGCCTATTTCTTTGAGAGGATTCAGTGAGAAGGAAAGGGCCCACCTTCCTCACAGATTCCCCTCTGTTTTAAATTCCAGAATAGTTGTTTTAATGTGAATGGTTTATTTGTTAAACAATTCTATAATACAGTTGTTGTTACAGTCTAGTTGCTTCCTATTAGATGCGCATAAATCTCTCTCATGAGAATTAAAATTCAATTGCTAAACACTGTTGGAGAACTGCTTTCCCTTTTTCTGCATTAGATTAAAATCTTGTTTTCAAGTAAAAGAAAATAAAAGTGTGGATTACTTTCTTGAAATAAGTAGATTTCTTTCTGCAATTAGTAAAGAACTTCTTCCTACAAAAGTAAAATAGAAAGTTAGATTAGAGTAGGTAATCCATAATTCTTATACATTCATTGGTTTAGATTTCAATTTGTGATTTCAATTCTGTAGAACTCCAGCTGTGTCAGCATAATTGTGTTAGTAATAATTTTTGTTTATTTTTTCATACTACAATTAGATTAGTGTTGCTTCCATAATCTAGCATAGACTGTGCACAATTATCTTGAAATAGAAAACTTCCCTGGGTTGAAAATTTATATTGAACGCCTTAATTCTCTATTCATTTAGACAATTAAAGTGCCCAACATTTTGGCATCATTTCCAGGGAAGATAATTATAGATTTTTGTAAGCACATTAGTTTTTTTTCTTAAGGAATGATTAGTCTGCATGAATCGAGGAACGCGAGGACATATTCCCCAAAATACTAACCCTACAGGTACTAGAGGACATGGAGGAAGAAATACTACACTGGGAAGGAAAACATTTGTTGATGAAATAATAGCCAGAGCTGATTCTTCTTAGGGATATATTTTTCACCCTGCAAATCCTCCAGGAAGACGTAATCTTCAGTCATCAGAACTACCCCTTCTTGAAACATCATTTTCATCAAGGGCTGGAGTTGAAGCTGAAGTCAAAGCTGAAGATTTGTCACCAACAAATCAACAAGTAACACTGGAGAACATTGAATATCAAGGAAGTATAGTTCAAAATAAGGAAAATCTAGAAGAAGCAGTTTATCGGATCAACGGTCGGATAGTCACTAAAGAAGAGTAGGATGCTTTTCATATTGAGTGGAGAGAAAGAGAACATATGGAAAATGAAGGGGATAATGAAGAATATTTCCACCAAGAGAAACCACAAAACAACGAAATCAGGTAAACAATGAAAATACTATCTCTACCCTGGTTTTTCCTATTTCTGATGTTCCCACATGAGGGATGGCTCCTATGAAAAACATACCTCTCTCAGCTTTGCCAAATTTTAATGGATTGTCTACTGAGGATCCAGATGAGTTTCTATTTGAATTTGACATTTTGTGTAGAATCTATGTGATCCAGGTGAATATCAATGGCCACCCACCTTTTCTGACTAGCTCAAAACTATTTTTTGGCAATTTTGGCTTACTATTTTTAGCAGGTTTTAACTTCTGGGGCCATTGTGAGGGCCTAAATGAAGGTCTTTTCAGATATATGTTCTCAATGATATCCAAATGCATAATTGAGCCCCCAAAATGAATCTCCTCTATGATACCTTTCCAATGAGCTATCATACGCCTAAAACATAGATATGCAAAAGTTACAACCCCAGGAAGTTGATGTACTAGCTTACCCAAACGGGGCCCACATGACTTTTGGTGCTTCATCTCCTAGGGTTAGGTTTTTGGATGTCTAGGGTTTTTGACATTCCTGTTTATTGTAAAAATGCCTTCAGAGCCTCATTGTAATCATCTTCTTGCGAATGAGAGTAGCCGTCACATCTCTTCTCAGAGATAAGCTGCCACCATTCTAGTGAGTCTTTCACTCTGTATTTTTACAGTCTTTGTACATTTATTTCATTAATAGAAGTCATGTATTACTGTATATCTATGTTTATGGTTTCATCTCTGATATATTTATGTTATAATTATTGGATATACGCGATATCTCTATGAATTTATTTATTATATCTCCGCTCTCATTTCGTGCCTAAAATAATTCGAATGAGTGGCATCAGAGCAGGCTGCTCTTAATCATTTTTTCATTTCATGTCCCCAACAAGGTCCGAGTATATGAAGTTTGGTCTCGATATTGTCTCTCTTAAAGGTAATCACTCTCGCACACCTAAGAAACCCTCAATGATGGAAGAAAAGAAAAACGACGGAGCAGACGATCCTATCAATCTGTTGCTTGAGCAAGCTCTCACGCGACAGAGGGACGAGATGATGGAGAATTTTGGCCACATCCTTAAATGCATACCAATAGAATCAGGCACATATTCATCAAGCGACCACTTTGGAGGCACCTCTCCTTTCAAGGTACAAGTTAATTTTGATATTCCTATATTTGAAGGACATATAGATGCAGAAGCCCTAGAAAAATGGTTAACTCTGCTAGAAGGTTATTTCTTTATTCACAATTTTTCCAACAAAGAAAAGATCACCTTCACACTCCTTAAATCTCTCCCTCATGTCAAACATTAGTGGGAAACTTACTGGGAGAAAATTTCCACAGAGGAGTCTGGAATATATGGGGTCGATCCCACTTGGGATTTTTTTGTGGATGCGGTAAAGGAACAATATTACCCTGTTGGAAACTATGAGGACCAGTACATGAGATGGACCACACTGTGGCAAGAGAGGGGCCAAGTAGTTCTAGAGTTCACCAATACCTTCTATACCTTGTGCACCAAGCTGGGCATCAAAGACTCCGAGCAACATTTGGTTCTGAAATACCGTGGGGCTCTACACAGATACATCTAGGCTGAAATGGATTTTCTGGAGATCTCATCACTTGGTGTTGCTTATTGATATGTTGTTAAAATTGAGACAAAATTTAAGCACTAGAACAAACAGGAATTCGGGTCTGCAAATCCGTAACAACCAAAGTATGACAAAGACAGCCCTAACAAATAGTCTCCTGAAAACCAGTCCAAGACACAGGAAAAGAAGGGTCACGGGAAGACAAAGAAGGACACCGGAAAATGGTGTGATTTCCAAAAAATACCCTGGCACAACATCGATAAATGTCGCTCAAAATATTCATTGGTGGTCGAGATCAAATACAAGGAGCCAAACCCTGATTCAGAATCTGATTCTGAAAATACTGGTGAAGGACAAATCATTGATGCAGACCCCACTGTTATTGTCGTGACCACAACAATTCAACTAGAACAACCAACAGATCCTGAAAAGGGGGAGTGAATTTTTCATTCATAGATGTGGGTGAAGGGGACCCCGCTGCATTTTATTGTTGATAGCAGAAGCTAGAAAAACCTCATCTCAGCAGAGGTCATCAAACAGTTAGGATTGTTGACAACACCACACCCGCAACCATACAACATCAGGTGGCTTCAGCAAGGAAGAGATCTTCGTGTCATCCAACAGTGTCGATTGTCATATGGAATCCAACCCTTCAAGGATGAGGTATTATGTGATGTTGCCCCACTGGATGTCTGTGATGTTCTCTTGGGCCAACCATATATGTAGAGATGCCATGTTGTTTATGAGTCTTGACCCCATAGTGTCATTGTTACTTTGGGGGATCATCTCTATAGAATACTAGAGGTAGTTCCAACTATTGTTCAACCTAAAAAGTGCCACAAGGTAGTATCTCATACTGAAAAATTCAGCTTCTTCACAATCTATTCAAAAGGGGAACAAAAGGACACTGCAACCACTACAACCTTGCCCCCTGCACCTTCTATCCAAAAGAAGCAGGTCTAAAAGGTTGCAGCAAAGTAGAAATATTCCTTCTTCACACCTTCCTCTCATTTACCTCAATTTGTTGAATAGCCTCATCTTCAACAGTTTGATGACAGACTTCCACAAACTAAGCAGCGTGACATCTCCAGCAATACAAGCAGCTCACCAAGATGCAGATCCAGCAAATGCTCTTCCCTCTCCCCCGGGAACTCAACACAATGGAGACCATTTCTTCCTAAGGAGGGAGGATTGATCTAGGTGAATATTGGTGGCCACCCACCTTTTCCAACTGGCTCAAAACAGTTTTCTGGCAATTGACTATTTTTAGCAGGTTTTAACTTTCGAGGCCATTTTGAGGGCCTAAATGAAGGTTTTTTGAGATCAAGTTTTCAATGATATTTGAAGGAATAATTGATCCCCCAAAATGAATCTCCTCGACGATACGTTTCCAACGAGCTATCATACACCTAAAATGGAGATTGTATGCAAAAGTTACGACCCTGAAAAGTTGATGTACTAACTTACCCAAACGGGGCCCACATGACTTTTGGCGCTTCATCTCCTAGGGTTAGGTTTTTGGATGTACAGGGTTTTTGGCATTTCTTTTTATTGTAAAAAGGCCTTCAGAGCCTCATTGTAATCATCTTCTTGCAAATGCGAGTAGCCTTCACATCTCTTCTCAGAGATAAGATGCCACAATTCTAGAGAGTCTTTCACTCTGAATTTTTACAATCTCTGTACATTTATTTCATTAATAGAAATCATGTATTACTTTATATCTGTGTTTATGGTTTCATATCTGATACATTTATGTTATATTATTGAATATCTGTGATATCTCTATGCATTTTTTAATTATATCTCCGATCTCATTTCGTGCCGAAAAGAATCTGGATCACTATGACTACACTACCACTGCAAAAAAGATTAAACTATTTCTAGCTACATTGAAGGGTAATGCGTTAAGATGGTTTATGAGCCTAGGAGGAGAGAACATTTCAACATGGGTATAGATGAGGAAAATTTTCCTTAACAAGTACCAAGACTACTGCCAAACAAGAGAATGAAGGGAGGAATTGTTTAAGATGTCTCAGAAAGAGGATGAGACCCTTGAATATTTTGTGGAATGACTCCAATATAATCTACAAAGGTCTGGACATCCAGATGTAAGTAAAGACATTTTAAAAACTATTTTGATAAAAGGAGTTAGAGAAGATTGTTTAGATATACTGAATATTCTTGGCAAAGGAGATATATCTAAAGAATCCTATGAGAACATTGTAGACCTCTGTAAAAGATGTTCTCGAGGATCCACAAAGAATAGGTCAGCTACCAAGGATACCACTTTTTCAAGGGTACAAAAAGTAGTGAATGGAGGAGAAACTAGAGAAGAAATAGGTAATCTGCTAGAAAATTTCAAAACATAGATGATTAACTCTTTTGCTTCACAAATTGACACCTTGTAGATCAAGCAGAAACAAGAAGAATTAGAGAAAGCATTGTGCATTTTTTGTTTGAAATGCAGAAAGAAAAATCCACCAAAGGAGTGCCCACTGAACAAAGTCTAGGTATGTCTTATTTGTGAATTAGATCATGCTATTGACTAATGTCCCACTCTACCAAGAGTAAAAGCATCAATGAAGGAAACTAATGAGGAAGTAGAGGCTTCCTATATAATTACACAAAGGAGACAATGGCAGCCAAGAGGTCAAGGTATGAACTCTCAATTCTCTCTTGCGGCACTTAATTATTGGAACAATCAGCCACTATATGGAAAGATGAATACTCACCCTCCACATCATATGTCAACCCCTTATCAAGATCTCAATGCATGGTTACCTATGCCCCGTCAATAGAATCATCATGGACAATGGAACCCATATTGGAGAGGCCCTCAACAATAGCTCGGTTATCATAACCATCACCAACCGAACCCCTATCAACAACAGTTCCAACCCCAGTACCAACAACAACAACTGCAGTTACCCCCAAAATCCCCACTGAGTAATCCTCCTTTATGACCTCATATGCCTGTGCAACCTAACCCAAACCCAAAAAATAAGGTCGTTCATAACATAGATATACACAATGTGCTAGCCTTGTGTATTACTCCCATTCCTTGTGATGAAATCAAATTAAGATCAAGGAAAATAGTCAAGCCAATAATTGAAGATGCTCCATCTTCAGAGTCAGACAAGGAATCAGGGGAAAGACCATGTGTTGATATCGAAGAAATTGTCCAACCTATAATAGAGTCAACAGACCCACCATTCCTTGAGAAGCTAATGCTTACCAAACCTGTGGAATTACCATCTTTCAATATCTTAGGAGAATTGCAAAATCTACATGTTAATATTCCACTATTGCAAGCGATCAAAGATGTCCCTATTTATGCCAAGACTGTAAGAGATCTATGTATAAAAGGACCTAGATGAAAACCTAGGGATTGTTAGAAAAATAGGACCGCGGAGCAATAAAATAAAACAAATGCAAAAACAAAATAGAGAAGACACACAATACAAGAGAGACACAGATTTACATGGTTCACCCAATGTGGGCTACGTCCACCAGAGAAATTGCCAGGTCATTCCTTTATTATTATCCAGCATATGAAGGGATACAACCTACAGCAAAACCCGTTGTAACTTCCTCTTCTTTGCCTCACAGTCTCCTCTCTCAGAATACAATATTCACCATCATCCATAGCTGCGATACATTTCCCTCATAAAAGAGGGTTTCCTTATAGGGAAAAAACCCTAACATAATCTCTACCGTTAGATCTACGACCTTATAATGAACGGTCCAGATTTAAATTGAAATTACAATATATTTTTACAAGGCAATTTTTTCTTTGGGGGCTTCGCCCGCTGGGGTCCCGCTTGCCTCCACACCCCCCAGCCAGGGGGATAGCCTTCCCGGATCCTGCAGAGGGGGTACACCCCCTCTTCACTCCCCCACATGGAAGAGTGTACATAATTCTGGGGTGTAAATACTTCATGGGGTATAAACACGGATAAAATCAAGGACCTCTAAATCAGGAAGATAATCAGGCTCCACAACCAACAATCTCCCACTTGGAGACTGATCTCAAAAACTCCACCGCTGCTGTATATGCTAGACTCTAAACCTTCTTGGACCTGGAAAATTTCTCATTTTCATCTTCATTCTTGAAGACCAACTGAAACTGAGCAGGAACTCAGTTTCTCCCTGGTTACTCCCTTTGTTAACATGTCTGCAGGATTCTGGCTAGTGTGTATATTTTCCAGCTTCAATTGTCCATCTTCCAAGGTGGATTGTATGAAGTGGTACCTCAACTGTATATGCTTAGTATTCAAATGGAAGGTTGAGTTCTTTGCAAGGTGAATGACACTCTGACTGTCACAGTACAACCGACTGTTCTCCTTCTTCTTTCCCAATTCCTCCATAAACCTTTGTAACCAAATCATTTCTTTACTAGCCTCTGTAGCAGCAACATACTCTGTCTCTATTGTTGAAAGTGCAACAATCTTTTGCAGTTTAAAAATCCAACTTATTGTTGTTCCACCTATAGTAAACACATACCCTGTGGTGCTCCTCCTGTTGTCTTTATCACCTGCCATATCTGAATCAACATATCCCTGTAGAAAAGTGTCTGAACCTACAAAACATAATGCATGTGTAGTAGTACCTCTCAAATACCTGAGAATACACTTTACTGGCTCCCAATGTTCTTTACCTGGATTGTTCATATACCTGCTCACAACTCCCACTGCATGTGCAATATCTGGTCTTGTGCAAACCATTGCATACATCAAGCTTCCAACTGATGATGAATAAGGGACCCTGGACATGTATTCTATCTCCTCCTGTGTCTTGGGACACATTTCCTTAGTTAATTTGAAATGGCTGGCCAAAGGTCTACTAACTGGTTTTGCATTCTGCATTCTAAACCTCTCGAACACCTTCTCTGTGTACTCACCCTGAGGCAATGTCAATTTGCGATTTTTCTTGTCTCTTGTTATTCTCATGCCAAGGATTTTCTTTGCAACACCCAAATCCTTCATCACAAATGAATTGGCTAATTTCTTCTTGATCACATTTATATCTTGCATATTAGTCCATGCAACAAGCATGTCATCTACATATAATAGCAAGATAATAAAGCTTCCATTTTCTAGCTTTTTAAAATAAACACAGTGATCAGAATGACATCTACTATAACCCTGTTCTGTCATAAACCTGTGAAACTTCAAATACCACTGCCTTGGAGCTTTCTTTAGGCCATACAAGCTCTTCTTCAACCTGCATACCAAATTCTCCTTCCCTTTGACCTCATACCCCTATGGTTGTTGCATATAAATCTCTTCCTCCAAATATCCATGGAGAAAAGTTGTTTTTACATATAACTGTTCAAGATGCAAATCTTCTACTACCACAATACTTAAAATAGTCCTAATTGAAGTCATTTTAACAACAGGAGAAAATATTTCATCAAAATCTATACCCTTCTTTTGTGCAAACCCCTTTACAACAAGTCTAGCCTTGTATCGCTTTTATCCTCCATCTTCTTCCTTCAACTTGTAAACCCATTTATTCTTCAATGCTCTTTTTCCTGTAGGCAACTGAACCAAGTCTCAAGTCTAGTTATTTTCCAAGGAATCCATTTCCTCTTTCATGCCTTTATCCCACTTCTTTTTGGTGTCTACCTGCATTGCCTCTTCATAACATTCTGGTTCACCGGAATCAGTCAACAATAAATAATATAATGAAGGAGAGTATCGTTCAG
>WSFP011430878.1:0-21657 GCA_009831015.1 Picea engelmannii | reverse complement strand
AGGGAAAGCAACATTGACGGCATCAGGAAATCGACCGAGTATTGGGTTAAAATGTCCCGGGAGCATCACTGAGAAATCCAAAAGAAATCGGCCAAGTGTGAGAAAAACTGGATCAAGATCAATCGGGTGATGAAAGACATCAGAATCCTTGAGTTTGGCACATCCGATGACTTTGTCTACTTGCGCGACATAGTCAAGTCCCACACCGAGCAAGACTCATCATGGGTCGAATAAATAGCAAAGGTGACAGACACTACGCTAGGTCATGTGCGACAGTTTATGGAGCACCCGATCAAAGCTCGGGCTATGCTGCAGTAGTTAAGTGCCAGTATAGTCAAATATTAGGCACATGCGGTAGAGATAAGAGAGATTCACTCAAACCCAATGGAACAACATAGATTTTCATACGCCAACACCTATGAGGATCTGTTCATCAAGTGGTCGGAGTACGAGAAGAGATACCCTCTTAAGTGATATCTTGAGATAAATCTTAGAAAAACTGATAGAAGAAAGCGCCATGTGGCGAGTTTTGTTTTACTTAGTTGCACTTTAGTTGTTATTTTTAGTTATTTTTATGTTATAAATAAGATCATCGACTGGTTATTTAAGGGTTGATGGTTTCTGCAAAGACCCTCATTTTTGGTTTTGTTAAGAACTATTTCGGAGCTGCCTTTAATTGAGAAGTTTGTTTGGGACCAGAGACAAGTTTGTGTTTTCATCAAATGCATGTATGATTGGATGTGGAGAAGAATTATTTCCTATTCCATCTCATGAATGGATGTTGTAATGAGTAAGAGCTACTAAATATATTGATAAGTTATCTGATGCAATTTTTTACAATTCTTTTCTCTACTGATGAAGATAACTCGTCATGTTATTATGTGATTTATTATTAGAGTTAAGTGATTATTTTACTTGCCATTGTTTATCGCATGCATGTTTTCTTTTGGTAAATTATATCTTAGTAAGTAATTGGAATACTCACACAATTAACGTATTCGTACTAGACCTTTGGTAGACGATCATTATCTATATGCTAGAGTAAAGTGTTATCCCAAGATCAACCTCTTCTTTAGTAGTTAAGTTGGTTCCCACTTTGTCACTTAGTTGGTTTATACCAGATTTATCTTATATCAACCTTACCCAAGAGAAAATACAAAAAGAGAACTTCTAAACTAAAGGAGAAAATCCTTCATAAGAAAAACACAAAGCCCACTGATTATTTTGGTTGGATCGCAAGATCTGGAGAACCATTCCACTATTAAAACGTTGCAGAGTCTAATTGGGCCTCGGTGGTAGGTTTGGTTCATGTTGTTGAGTTAAAGGGATTTATTAACCCTCAAAACGACCCACCATTCCTAGCATGAGACTTCAAGGCATAAACATAAATGTGTTTCCTTCTTCCATTATGCACACCGGTGCACATCTATTTCAATTTTTCTTAATTATTTATGTTGTTGAAACGTTGTAGCTCCTTGTTGACCTTCTCATCTTATTGAGCAACCCTGGCCAAGCCCAACTTGGATGAGTTGCATTTCCTGTGAATTTTTCCACCAATGTTGCCATCTCACAATTGCTTCCTTTATGCAAAGAATCCTATTATGCGGACTTGCACTCCCCTTTGCAGCTCTTTGATTCTTCAACAATTGTACAAGCTTGACCATATTCTGAATAATCCATGCCATGGAACTCTTTCTTAAAGGGTCTCTTCTCATCCTTAATACCATGATTCAAACCCTTTTACTTTCTATTTGAACCACTTTCATAATCCTATGCATTGCACATCTATGCGTACCTACTACACATGCAATATCATGACTTATAGATGGTACTTCTTACTTATCATCCACATTTGATATGCACATCTACCATCTAGAAATATTCATATTTATCTACCCTATTGAAAATTCATTAGAGATCTTCCAAACTACTCATTTCACCAAGAAGTATGATCCTTACAGCTTCCCAAAGAAACTAATGCACTTTTCTAAAGGTTTCCCCTTCCTTTTTCCTCAAACCTATAGATTTCTCATACACCTATATATATATATATATATATATATATAGACCTCCTTCTAAAACTTCTATGCTCAATAAGTATCCTTAAGCTTCTGAGTAATTTGCATATGACCACATTTGTTAGCCAAAAACTATAATTTCAAATTTTGGAAACATATGCACAATTTCCCCCCGTTACGGTCAACATTCATCTTCTCTCAGATTCCTTTTGATTTCATCTACTCAATTCATAATTATGACTGGATATATGGATTATCCTATCTAGTATCTTTCCAATGACTCCTTTATTTCCCAAATCTGAGATTTGAGAGCAGAAAGTTATGTTCTTTAAAAGTTTTGACCATTTTTCCCTTTTTAACCTTGCATGTTATATGATATGAAAATGAGAGCTTTTACTGACAAATTTTGCAAGTTAATTTTATGTACTTTATGCACCGAATCGATAAGAATGAGAAACACATAAACTTTACAAATTGTTGTGGAATAACAATTATGACGTGCAAAATTTGAAGAAGAATATAAATTGCAGAATAAGGAGAATAGTAGCAGAAATAAACAAGAGAGAAATAGACATGATTGTTAACAGAGTTCTCCCAATGATGGCTACATCTCCATGTCCTGCTTCGAGTGGTGACCTCTTTATTTCTCTGTCCAAATTCTCATTACATCAATAAGAAGCTTGCAATCTGCTGCAAAAGCACTATGCATCTCTTGTACATGACCTCCATGATCAGATGCAAAAGACCTCACCAAAATTCTCTCTCGAATGGGCTCAAAAGGCCTCTTACAACATGAGAACCGACAAAAATGGTCTCTCTTATATAAGCTTTCTCTCCACATCCCTGCAATAAAATCATTGTCTCTTGATCGCACACATGCCTGGTTTATGTAGAAAAAGAGTTGGGGTCGAATTACCAACTTCTCCCAACAATTTGGCCTCTTCTTGGGCTCCAGATCGAATGTTTTTGGACAAAACTCCGCAAAATATCCATTAAAATAAGGTAAAAATGCACTTAATTTGGCAAATAATGGTTAATCCCCCAAAATTAGGGCATGCACCCCTTTTTGTGTCCGCATGTGTGACATGTGGCTTGGTGCTAGACCCTTTAATCCCACACGCCCATGTCGCTCCCATGGTCACAACCCCTATCATATGACCTAGTTCCCAACAAGGTGCGCCTCCCTTAGCCATGAAAAGGTGCTTAAGGTTCAATTTTTTGAAAGTGGGTAATTTTATAAAGTGAAGTGCTTTCTTTTGTGGCTAGTGCATTAATGCTAGGAATTTGTTATATTGATAGGTCATGGAGTACAAAATTTTGAATTCGTCCCTTTTAGGCCCCATATAGGGTGACACATGGCACCCTATGATTGGGCCACGTGTCAGCCCATGGTTGGCCAAAAACATACCATGTGGACCAATCACCCCTTACCACTTGTCAACATCAGAATATGCCAAATGTCTAGATCTGAAATGCCATGTGTCGGTTGTAGGAGATGCCACTTGTCAAGCAAAGAATCTTCCAAGTGTCACATGTTGAATATGACACGTGTCAATTTGACCCTTTGACTGTTGACTTTTTACCTGTTTGACCCAAACTTCATTTTGTGATAACTTTGGCATACAAACTCCATTTTTCGATCCGTTTGCGCCAACAGAAAGCTTGAGAAGAGAACTCTGTGATGGTGTATATTTCATGAGCATTGTAGAAATTTGTTTTTTTGAGCATTTCAGATCCTCTTGGATCAAGCCTCCCTACTAGAATCTTTTAGACTACCAAAAGCCTAGTTTTACTCAAGTAAGAAGTGAGGGTATTGCCTCCCACTTGTATTGTATCATACATCCTTTCTTCTTGGACAATAATCACCTGAATGACCACAACAAAAATGAAAACTGTGATAGCATTGTTCATCAAAGTAATCATCCCATCTATTGCACAATCATTTACATTCTTTGTCACATCTACTAGACATACACCACTGAATAACATCAAATTAAACAACAATATTGAATATGTGAATGAGAATGAAAAAAAATGCTTCCTCTTCTGAACAAGAACAGTTAGCGAAGTATGCAGCTAAACCTCATGTTGTACTTATTGTGACACTTCATGATTGTTAGAAACATACTTAAGCATTTCATGTTTAGCATCACTTTCTTTATGATTTGTTACAGACATAAGTGTTAAACTCTTGCTTGCATTTACCATTCTTTTTAACTGCCTTGTAGTTGCAAAAGATCTGTCAGTTTTCATGCGATGAGCACGAACAATGTACTCTTTCCCATATTTCTTGAAGCAATATTTATTTTCCTCCCTGTAGAATATGGATTTTATATCATAAAGTTATGGGATTCCTAGGACAATTCCACATATGTCCAGTGGCACTATATCAAGCTCTACTTCATTAACTTACTTAGAAGTGATTGCAAACTTAATTTTGCATTACTTGGTTACTTGCAAATTATTATCACCACATATCCATCCCAATGGATATGGTCTAGGATGTGGCTTAGTTTCAAGTCCCAAATTATTTACAACCTCTTCACTGGTTAGATTGGCTTGTGATCCACTGTCTACAAGAGTATCAACTTTAACATTTATGACCCTTATGTGGAAAAGTTCACTCCTTTTACACTCATCATTTAAAACATATGAATTAGAAGAGCTAGTACTTGCAACATAAGTTATACCTTAGATTCCCATAGCTACAATTTTAGTCTCATCATCGAAGTTTGATCCCAGATCCACTTGAATTGTTGCAGTTGTGGTCTTCTTTCTCCCTTGATTGTCATAATTATGTGGCTTCAACTCAGGATGTAAGATCCAACAATGATCTTCATCATGGCCTTCCTTCTTGCAGTGGTTGCAAGTAGGCTTCTCCTTTTTCGTTGTGGTTGTCTTCTTCTCTTTCTCTTTTCTTTTCCATGAATCCTTTCCTTGTAAGGAATATGTAGAAAAACTATCACTAACATTCCTTTTACCTGATTCAACGGGAAAGGCTTGTACACATACTTCATAAAAGTTAGAAGGATTTAACATAAGAATAATATGTTGGAGATAAGAAGGAATACCACCAATATATTTTAGAAGTGTATCCTCTGTATATAAACAAATACCCAATATTAATGCTTTATTACGAAATGCTTGAGTATACTCGTGTACACTTTGACCTTTAAATTTCCTTGAACGTTTCCAATTCATCATTTCCTATTGCATGTATGCTAATGGATAAAACTATTTCTTCAATGCAGTAACAAAACCATTCCAGTAAGAGATTGTTCTACCACTTTTCCTGAGATCATCTTTAGTTTTGATTTCCCACCATATGATAGTTGTGCCTCCCAATTTGATACTAGAAAGTTGGATCATTGTTTCATCATCAACAATATTTTATATCCTGCAATAGAATTCAAGTTGTTTAACCCAATTATCTAGATTTTTTGCATTTAATTCACCATCATAAGTGGGTAATTTAAATTTTACATCAAGATTTAATAAAGGCATATCAAAAGAATGATGAGTTTTTTTAGGTTGCTTATCCTTGGAGGAATGTGCACTTTCTTCACTTGTAGATGACGAGGATGAAAGGGAAGAAGGTTCTAAAGGTCTACCACCTTCAACTCTTCCTTATGATCTTACTGAAGATTCACCTTCTTCAACCTTTGAAATTCTTCATTGTCCTCTTTCATGGTAAAGCTCCTCTACCATGGATTTCATCAATTGAAATGCCTCAAAGAAATCATCTGTAGATGCATAAGGACCTAGTTTCCTGGGTGAATACATCTCCTATTTACGAGGTCTCCTTTGAATCTCTAGATTAAAATCCTCAAGTTGGACTTCTCCTCACTTGAGTTTGGCTCTGGTGAGCATCCAATGCTTGCAATTCCTATCAAACCTTCAAAATCAAAAGATATGATGCCAAAAACTTGATCTGAAAATGAGAGGTTCAAATTTTTAAATTCAAGTTTATGTACTTTATGCATAGGATCGATAAGAATGCGAAACGAAAACACTTTACAAATTGTTGCAGAATAAAAATTATGACGTGCGTAATTTGAAAACGAATATAAATTGCAGAATAAGGAGAATAGTAGCAGAAATAAACAAGAGAGAAATAGACAAGATTGTTAACAGAGTTCACCCAATGATGGCTAAATCTCCGGGTCCCGCTTCCTGTGGTGACTGCTTTATTTCTCTCTCCAAATTCTCATTACATCAATAAGAAGCTTGCAATCTGCTGCAAAATAACTATGCATCTATTGTACATGACCTCCATGATCATATGCAAAATACCTAACCAAAATCTCTGTCGAATGGGCTCAAAAGGCCTATTACAACATGAGAACCGACAAAAATGGTCTCTCTTCTATAAGCTTTCTCTCCACATCACTGCAACAAAATCATTGTCTCTTGATGGCACACAGGCCTGGTTTATGTAGAAAAAGAGTTGGGGTCGAATTTCCAAGTTCTCCCAACAATATGGCCTCTTCCTCGACTCCAGATCCACTCTTTTTGGCCAAAAATAAGTAAAAAACCCACTTAATTTGGAAAATAATAGTTAAGCCCCCAAAATTAGGGTGTGCAACCCTTTTTGTGGTCGCATGGGTGACATGTGGCCTGGTGTTATACCCTTTAATCCCGCATGCCCATGTCATGCCCCTGGTCAAAACCCATGTCATATGACCTAGTGCCCAACAAGGTGCGCCTCCCTTATCCATGAAAAGGTGCTTAAGGTTTAATTTTTAAAAAGTGGGTAATTTTATAAAGTGAAGTGCTTGCTTTTGTGGCTAGTGCATTAGTTCTAGGACTTTGTTATATTGATAGGTCATGGGTTGGAATCCCATGGAGTACAGCATTTTGCATTCGTCCCTTTTAGGCCCCATCCAGGGTGACACATGGCACCCTGTGATTGGGCCACGTGTCAGTCCATTGTTGACCAAAACCATACCATGTGGACTAATTTCCCCTTGCCACTTGTCAACATCAGAATATGCCAAATGTTGATATTTGAAATTCCATGTGTCAGTTGCAGAATCGGCCACTTGTCAAGGACATAAGCTTCCAAGTGTCACATGTTGAATATGCCACGTGTCACTTAGACCCTTTGATTGTTGACGTTTTTTACCTGTTTGACCCAAACTTCAGTTTGTGATAACTTTTGCATACGGACTCCATTTTTTAATCTGTTTGCAACACCGGAAATCTTGCGACAATAATTTTGCGATGGTGTATATTTCATGAGCATTGGAGAACTTTGATTTTTTGAGCATTTTAGATCCTCCTGGATCATTATAGGTGTGTTCTTTCTCTGCCAACACATTTTTAGATACCTAGAAATCAAATTTGGATCTACAGATGAATTTTACAGTCGATGAGGTTTCCATATACTTCTCTTGAGTGCCAAACAAACTCTCAGGCTAAGAGTTATGCTCTCTAAAAGAAAACTGGTACTAAATTTTACCCTTGATTGTTTTGGTTGTAACTTATTCATAAAAACTATGTTTAGAGAATAGTTTAGCTTGTTGGAAATCTCTCTCTGAGCTCTATCATTTTAGAAGAAAAAAATTTGTGTCTTGAAAGGACACACAATTTCATACAAATTTGATCTACTAAAAACTGTTGTTTAGGCCTTCAAAAATGGCCTGCAAGTTGTGACCTTTAAAACACCAAAATTTTGTTGATATTTTGATTGTTTTATTTGTTGCATACAACATTAATTTTGGTTCTTGGTCATCGGTCCATCGACCCATCAGGGCATCGGCCCACTAGGAACTAGGGTAAACACCTCTCTACGTCCTCATTGAACCTTCTTTTGATCCCGATCCAAAACACTGGGCATACTGGGCCATCGGGGCATCGACCTACTGGGGCACCAACTACCTTCTTTTCCACTTCATCCCGACTCTCCCAACGGTTCCAATCCAATCTGATATATCATCATATCACACCACCAAGGCATCATCCTATCACATGAAACTTCAACCAAATGATCTTAACACCGACCCAATCTGATCTATCGGCAAACTGATCCACCGAGCCCACTGGAAACCTTTAACACTACACAATTCCTCAAGCACTCAATTTTGGGACTTAGTTGACACCTTGGGCACGGAATATGATGTGCCCTTTTTCTATAGTGGGAAAATCCCCGTATAGAATACACTAGGTTTCAACATGTAGGCAGATGTAACCGTCTAAAAGTCTCCTACTCTTTAGACTACCCCGACTATACCCAACATTCATACAAGAAATACAAGATGAAAAGATATGGTAACTCTACCTTAAACTCTGCGTCCGGTGTCAATCCTTTCATGTTCGATTTCTCTTCGACTACAAGTCTCCTCCCAAGTCTAACCTACATTCACAAACAAACAAACAAACAAATAACTACGAACATGCATCTCATATATAAATTAGTGTGTTAGATGTCATAATAAAACATGAATCAAACATAAAGATTGAACACATCATATGGTGGGACATAAAAAGTACTCCTTTTATTAGAATCACAAAGTTTACTTACAATGAGATCGACGACTGATCTAACTGTGCTTCCACGTATATTTCTCCTCTCACACTTCTTCTAAGGAAAAGGCATGGTCTTATGATTGAGGAAAAATGAAAGAATAGGGAATTATGGCTCAAAACTCACAAGGTGGCTACAAATTCTTAGGGCAAGGAGGGGATGTGAAACGAACAGAGTTTCATTGTTCTTATGCTTAGATATTGAATGAGACCCCAACACCTCATTTTATATGACAAAATGATGGTTATCTGGTTGGGTGACGGGCTATAGGTAGTGGGACAGTTGGAAAACTACCCAATGGCATGTAATCTCAATGAATTCCTTGCAATTTTTTAATTTTTGCAACATTTGTGGGTATACGTAGGCTGTAATGGTGCATCTAGAGCTACGTACATGAGATGTGGTGGTGCGGCAAGCGTGTGTATGTGGGAAGTAGTGGTGTAGGGCACGTACATATTCAAAAATATGGTTTTTAAGAAGAGTTGCTCAGTGATGGCTTGGCGAAAATAGAAAGTAAGAGTGCCTGATGCCAGGTATGCATGTATGGTGCAATTTAGGTTTATAACAAATGCCCCCTAATGTGTGAGGTCAGAAGACCATATGATGGCCAAAATACATTACAAATATTCACCAACATATGAAGCGAGTGAGCCCGAGACCAGAGTTCGGGAGGTGTCATCTGCAAAAATAATAATAGTCTCATCAAGGCGGGCTTACCCATGCTTGGGAGGAAATAAATCATAGATGCCAATAAAATACACTACAGATCCATGTCATATAACTATATAAATTTTAGCCACGAGCAATACACAGTGAATCTACATCTCAAAATCAAAGATATACATGTATAGTATCCATATTCAAGAAGCCAATGACACCTGATGGATGGAGATGAGGCCTTTAGAGCTCGAGCAACAACTTCAAGATCTTCAAAACTCAGGTAGGAGTGTAATGTGAGTGTATGAATTCACTACCCAGAGGTCTTCGACGACTCGTCAGGAACAGACAAGAGGATCTCAGTGATCAGGTAGAGAACTTCAGTGATTTCGAACAAGGACTTGATTGGAATTTCAGGATGGCCAGGCATGAGGGAAAGAGACAAACTACAGAAGGGCTGACTCAAGCTCAGTAAAAAATTCCCTTGGACAATAGCACGACATATGATCAGACTCAGGTAGCATGACATTGACATAAGTTCATGATGTAGGAGGCAACACAAACTCTCCATGTGTTTGGAAGAATAACCAAATGGAGGAGGACACAACTCTATGTAGCGAGAACAACTTCCTAAGGTCATATTAAATCCTAAATCTTGATGAACAAATGGAAGGATTTGATTTTTCCAAGGGTGACTCATTGTGCTTCCATAAAAAGAAAATACTTTTCCTGTCCTCTTTTTGTGGTATATTTATTTTTTTGTCTTTTTCAATATTTGAAGAGCTTGAAAAAGAATAAAAGAATGCTATGTTACAAAGAAGGAACGAGTGTCGCAAAACATACTAGTTCCAAGAACAAGGAACACACTAATTCTCATAGCAAGGATACATGTGCAGGGAGAGGACACTCGGGAAAATTCCTCCATGGGTCAAGGTGTCAAAACGTAGAGGCAAAGTGCTACAAGGCTTGCATATAAGGCATGCTTTAGAGGTTTAGTTGAGAGAAACATGGAGCTATCATTAGGCCAAAGATGCAGGGGTGAAAATGCGATTAATAGGACACGATGAAACCACCTTCAATATATTTTTTAAGAGCCTAGAGAAGGTAAGCTCGGTTGTTTTTCATTTTTAAAGAGTCTGAAAAAACATAAAAGAAGCCTTCGCTGGGGTACATTTTTCAAAGGTATTCTAGTCGGTTTGAAAAAGGGGTAAAATAGCACCGAAAATACGTCTATTCAAAACCATTTTAACGAGTGTGATAAAGACAATATCACTCGACAATCTTTTCAATTTTAAGGAGTCTGGAAATAGCTTAACTATGGACTCACTTCCTTTTTCTAGATTTAGTCTCCCCAGCCCGAAAAAGTGAAATTTGTTGAGGAGAACTCTCTTGGAGAGGTGAATCTCCCGAGGTGTACCTTTTTCCTCCTTAATCTACAGGCCAGAAAAGGGGTAAACTCATGCCAGTACATGTTTTTCTGAACCAATTAATGAGTGTGAAAGAACAAGGTCACTCGACGATCTTTTCAATTTTAAGGAGTTTGAAAAGAGCTTAACTATGGACTCCGTAGGGGATGTTCTTATGGGCCATTTTAATGAGTGTGAAGGAACAAGGCCACTCAACAATCTTTTCAATTTTAGGGAGTCTGAAAAGAGCATAACTATGGACTCCGTGGGGGTTCCTTTTTCGTAAATTTAGTCCCTCAGGCCCGAAAAAGAGTTAAACTTATACCTGAGAATACTCTTCTAGCGAACCGAATTTCCTAGAGTGTACCTTTGTTCATAAAATTGACCATCTGGACTGAAAAAGGGGTAAACTACCGCCGGTCAGACATGCCTTCAAATTTTAGTTTGGCGAGCGTGAAGGAAGATAAGATCGCTCGACAATATTTTCATGTTTAAAAAGTCTTAAAAGGGATTAAAAACATACTCATTTTCTGGGAGTCTCGAGGGTGAGGTCAAGAGTGATAACATATCAGACGTATCAGGCTCAGTATCGTAATCAGGACAAGACTAACGAAGACTCCCAAGCCTAATTTCATTAATGACATCATGGACACCAAAAATGCAACCAGGATCTACCTAGGGAATCCATGTAGAGGTAGGCTCTACCACAAAATTACGACACTTCTAAAGAAGCAATGATGGTTTTGTGTCGCAATTCGGTGGGTTCGATCCTATGGCAAAGTGGAAAAGATAATGAGATGAAAAAAGTGGAGGTGGAATCCTAACTTAAATGCAAAAATTTGGAAAAAACGACTTTTACCAAAGAATATTTAAAAGTGACCCATCTCCCAAAAATTTTTCAAACCAAAAGAGAATTGTATCTTAACATCCAATGAGAAACTCTAGAACCATGTTAAATGATTTTCAAGCCAAAAAAAACAACAAAAAGGGCCACAAAAGTCTATAAATAGAAGTTGGCAACTCATTATCACCATTACAAATTGATAATTGACCAAAAAGCCAAAAACACCCCTTTGTTAAAAGAGTTGATTTTGGGAGCTTCAGAGGACGAAACGAACTTTCACTCAGACCAAGTAATTACAAACTAGCTCTTCTTGCATTTCCTTACTTTCATTTTTCATTTCTTTTGGTTTTTTGGGGGGCACACACCTTTAAAAAATGGTGGCCCTATGTGTACGCGGGATGTCCAAGGACAAACTGCGTATGCCCTCAGGCATAAAACAATCTTCCCGCGTGCATACTCAACTGTGTCAGGTAGAAAAAGGTAGAAAAATAAAAATGCAAAAGCTAATTTCCTCCATGAACTTGTTTGTAATAGGATGCATGTCCACTGGAGAGAGAGGGAGCATGAGGATATAGATATCTTGGTCGATGAGGACCTTGCAGCTATGGCTGCATTGAGACAATGCAGGTTGTGGAAGTTCTTCCGATGTCCATTCATGAGGGCACAACCCAAGCTTTTGAATGCCTTGGTAGATTATTGGCATCCCGATGTTGAGGTGTTTATGCTCGAGGCGTAGTCATTGACTCCAACGATTGAATACATTTACTTTCTGATTGGCCTCTCGAGGAGAGGTGAACCATTCAACTTCCGTTCTTTTCCCCCTGGGCCTCACAACATTGCAGAGATGATTGAACTACATTGTGAGGTCAGCACTGAGAAAGTAGGTTCTCAGGTGCCAATCAACAAGATCACCAACCTATCACTGAAAGTGATAGTTTTACTTATTGAGTGGATTACTGGATCCATGGCTTTACATCAGGCCTCCCAGGCACACATGCATTGTCTGGTGCATTGCTTAAATGCATGAATATTCGACTAGAGCACGACTGTGATAGACTTCATGAAGAGACAACTCACTGAGTTTCACGGGAAGAGTAACAAAAAATTTCGATTCAAGACCATTCTTTGCTCGTTCTTTTTTTAGAGGGTACCTAGTCTCAGTCCACGAGAGACAGTGTGGGGCCATGTGGCCTCTTCCCTAGCAGTGTGTAGATGGGCAGCATTGTTTTCGTGACAGGGGGGCGGAAGGACCATAGAGGCCTTTGACGACACCTTTTTTGACTGGTGGCCACGACAGATTCTGGCAATAGAGGACTACCCCTATGCTAGGATAAACATTTATAGGGACTCAGACATGCTCATACCTCCTAGAGCTGAGCGAGGAGAGATGGGTACGTTTTTTACTTTTAAAGTTATTTAATTTTTAGTTTCTTTTTATATATATCATTTTTATGTGTACCGGAGTATTTGACAACTATGTATCTGTTATGTACAAATGTGGGACCAGTGCGTCCAGCAGATTTTGTGAGGAGCAACCATCCCCAGACTCAATGAACTCCTCTGATTCACTTGACATCTGCCATAGAAAAAAAGATGACATAAATAACAACACATCAATAAAACAAAAAGACAAAAACTAAACTATATAAGAACTATACATATGTACAAGAAGTCACCCAAGGTGACCCACCTACGAGTAATACTTCTTGAGGTAGAGCCCATTTCTAGGCTCTGCCAAGGCTTTCCCTTCAAATTCAACCGTACGATAAGTGTCCTTATTTAGTACCTCCTTCATGATGAAAGGTCTGAACCAGATAGGTTTGAACTTGCTTGCCCCTGGGGGATCCTTATCTTGGTCATAAACTAGGATAAGGTCGCCTTCAAAGAAAATCCAAGGATGAACAGACTGATCATATTGACACTTGAATTTTTTCTTGTGAGCCTCGTTATCCAAGGCTACATCACGACGTTTCTCATTGAGTTGCTCGAGATATAATAAGCGTTCCTCAAGCGGTGAAGTGTCTGGCAATAGATGTACTTCCAAATTTAGAGATGGGATATGGCACTCTATTAGCAAGACTGCTTCTAGCCCGTAAACGAGTTGAAAAGGTGAGAAACCAGTTGCAGTATTTACAGATGTTGGGTAGGCCCACAATGCCAAGTACAACATCAAATGCCAATTTGACTTGGTTGAATTGATCGTTCGTTGTAGAATAGTCTTGAGGGACTTATTCATAGCTTCCACCTAACCATTTTCTTGTGGGTAGTAGGGTGATGAATGCTCTTGCCTCAACCCAAGATTTGATGTTAACTCATACATCATTTTGTTCTGAAAGTGACTACCATGGTCAGTGAAAATCTCCTTTGAGATGTCGAACCTTACTACAATCTGGTTAAAAATAAAGAGAGTTGTTGTTTCTCCATCATCTTTGAAAGTTGGCATAGCCTCGACCCACTTTTTGAAGTAGTCTATTGCTACAATGATATAACGATTCCCCGTGGCTGAATCCAGGTGGCATGTAGTATAATCAATCCCCCACTTGGTGAAGGGACCAACTATAATGATGGGAAACATGGGAGTGGGATGTGCCCTCATCTTCCGAGATAAGATCTGACATGGGTGGCACTTCTTGACCAATTCAACGCAATCCTTGATTAACGTCGGCCAAAAGTAACCGACTCATAGAATATTTTGGGTTGTTTCCAACCCATAAAAATGACCACCACATGCTCCAGTGTGGCAGTCGTTAAGAACAAGTTTCGCTTCTTCATGAGTGAGACATCGATAGAGGATGCAATCTACACCTCGACGATACAAAGTGTCATTGAGAATGAGATAGTTTTTTTCCTGATGGCGTATATGTCGACGCTCATCATGAGAGCAGAGGTGGGGCACTTTAAATTGTGGAGATAGACTAGTATATCTCCATACCAGAGGTCTGAAGATGAAATCAAAAAAAGATCTCCTTCAATCGGTGATTCTTCGGGCGTAACATCACCTGACTCGATCGAAATTTCTGAGATAAGTTTTGCAAAGACCAATGACTTATTAGATTTTGCATAAACAAAATCCAAGTTAAATTCCTAGAGGATAACTATCCATCTATTGATCTTTCCGCCAATTATTCATCGTGTCAACACGTATTGAAACAGATTCACAACGACAATGATGGCGGTCTTACGAAGCAGAATATAATGACGGAACCATTGGACAGTATTGACTGCTGCCAACGCAAGCTTCTCAATGTGGGAGTAGTTGCATTCTGGTCCAACCAGGCCTCAGCTCAGGTAGTAAATCACATTCTCTTCAAGCATATCGTCCTATTGAACCAAGACCATACCGATGGTCGACTCTACCATGACCAAGTACAATAAGAAGTCTTTATTATAATTGGGTGGCCAAAGCAGAGGCGAAAGCGTGAGGGCGTGTTTAAATGCATCGAAAGAGCGTTGAGCGGCTTCATCCCAATAGAAAGGAACATACTTCTTCAGTAAACACATGAACCCTTTAGTGATCTCGGCGTAGTTTGTGATAAAATGCTGAATAATGTTGGCTTTTCCTTGTAAACTTTGAAGCTGAGAGACTGTGCACAAGGGAGGCAATTGAACTATCGCCTCAAATTTTAGAGGATCGACTATGATCCCTGTTGTCAAAACTATGAAACCTAGAAGATGACCTGACATCATCCAAAATCTTCACTTGTTTGGATTTAAGAAAATCTGATAGTAGCGACATCACTCAAAGATAAGTTTGAGGTGCATGGGATGATCAGCTCTCTTACAAGATCGTGATGCTAAGTCACCGAGATAGGCCTCAACTATGTGTCTGAGATCATGGAAAGAAAAATACATGGCCCACTGAAAAGTGGCTCTAGCATTCTTCGGGCCAAAAGGCATCTTTCGATAATCAAATGTACCCTATGGAAATATAAAATTGGTTTTATTCTGGTATTTAGGCTTAATTTATATCTGATTGTATCCTAAAAAACCATTCATGAAAGAAAATACCTCACAGCCTGCACATTCATCGAAAATATGGTCAATGAATGGGGTGGGGAAATTATCCTTTGTACAGGCCTTGTTCAAATCACAGAAGTCCATACATACGCGAATCGTTCCCTACTTTTTGTTGACCAAAACGGGATTTGACACCCATTGAGTCAATTGAACGGGGTAGATGAAAGCGGCTTTGAGCAGTTTCTCTACTTCAAAATTAATAGTTTTTTCTTTCTTAGGATTTACCGGACAAAGATTTTGTCGGACTGGATTAGCGTCTGGATACGTCATTATTTCATGTTCAACGATTCTTGGATCAATTCCTGACATTTCCTCGCAAGACCAGGAAAACACGTTGCATAATTCCTTAAATAAATCTGTGTAGATTTGAATCTCCTCGAGGGATTAGTCCGCTTCGACGAAGACATTCTCCATGACGCCAGGGGTTCTGGAGATGTCATTATGTATCATTTCAATGATGGTTTCCATATTACCTTCGGCGTAAACTACTTGCGTAGCCAAAGGATTGATAGGACAAGACCTATCACCAGTCATAGTCAACATGAATTCACCCGCCTCAATTCTTCTTAAATCTGGGAGAAAATAAGATCTGTGATGGAGATCATCCCAGGGTCTTTCCGAACCAGTCATTGCCTCAATAATTGCCTCCTTTGAGGGAAAGACCAAATCTAAAGAATCGGTAGTGGTGAGGGAATATTGAGCCCAAATAGGCTCGAGAACTAGATCTAACTCATGTGCGGGAGTCATATCCAGGTCGGCGGAAGATTGTTGTACTATAGAGCACGGAACCTCTATCGAGGACAAAGGCATGGCCATGCCATGATGCTTGGTCCCTTCCATCCTGGCTGATAGGGAAGGAAGAGTCCAGGGATCGTTAAATTAAGTCATGTGGAACGACGACACTTGAAATATTACAGCCTTAGGCTGGTCGGGGAAAGCCGATATGAAATTGACATCGTCGGATGGAGGCGTGTAATCAAAAGTACCCATCAAAGGTAGGCACAAACCAACCCCTACATTGACGATGCCGAGATGTGGATTATCAATCATCGGGACTTTGGATGCCCCTGATGAAGGTTCGGGATGGGAGAAAGATAGTTGATCAATGGACATGATCTGACCCTCGTGTGGAAACAACAAGACCTGAAAAATTGTGGCGACCACTGCATGCATAACATAGGTCCAACTCCTTCCTAACAAGAGGTTTTAGTCGAGAGGTGCATCAACCACTTCAAATTCGATGCACATGGTCTAAAAATGGCCATCGAAATATGTAAGAAGAGTAGGTGACAAAAACAAAATGGGTTGGCCAATGGTCTTCCAACAATCCAATGACATCACGCATGTCGAGGCATCCTCATCAACTACCGTACATAAAATATTCCAAGTAAAGTTTTTTGTGGTGTAGGCCACTACTATCTGAAACGCCACGTGGTAGGGGAGATGAGGTTTTAATTCGGTCATATCAAGCATGATTATTCACAGATTACAGGTCTTAGCAAATCCTAAGGCAGCTAACAAATCCTTTCTCTGTGAAGGGAAGCTATGGAGGACCTCCAAAGCTGACATCGCACAAGGGGTTTGTGACAAATCTTCCACCACAAAGTAATTCTGGGCGGCCCTCACGTTTGGATTGTTAGACAATTTCTTGAACGCCCTTTTTGGGATGCATGTCATTGTTTCTCCCATTGTTTTCTCAATCTAGAGAGGAACATATGGGTTTTCAACTTCTTTACCCTTCTCAGAAGTGTTTTGCATTCTATAATCGTGTGTCCTAGTTGCTATGTGAGCATCACCTTTCAACATATAAACATTCTAGGTCGAGTGATTACTAGATGACGAAGGGGGTCCCTGACTACCCCCATCCGTGTTCAAAGACGCTTGAGTTAAATTTTTCCCAAGTGGAAATGGGTTCATTAACACATCAAGCTGATGCTACACCAATAACTTATGGGCCTCCACAAGTCAAGGGCACAGGTGATTTGGATGGTCTTTCATGCAAAGATTACATGGATACTTCAAATTTATTTTCTCAGTGTTTCCCCCACCATAATTATTGGTGGGTTTCTTATCCCCCTTACCCTTCTTTAGTTGTTTCTTCTTTCCATCAGGATGTTGGTTGGCCTTCGGGTTTGTCGATTGCACATTATGTATATCTGACGTTTGAGTAGGGGGAGCAACCAAACCAGTGGTTTGGTTGGCCACTGTCTGTTGTATCGACAATTTTTGCAATTGATTTGACAACTGCTTAGTGGGCTTTGCTTGTGTTGAACCAACTATACCATTGGAATGTGGTCCAAACTTCTATCTAGTATTGTCAAGAATGGACCGTGGCGCATATGTAAAAACTTCATAAAGTAAACCAGACTGAGAGTATATCAGTTCTATTGTTGATCTCTCATTATCGCTTCTTCCTCAGAAAACACTCCTGACATTGCAACGTCCTTGGATAACTGAGGTACCAAAGACTTAAGGAACCACTCTAGTAGAAAAGTCGGTGGAACTGGTACTTTTATCAAACTCTTCCAACACCACCATTCTCGGATGTGATCTGAGATGTGGTTAGCCTTTGTTTACTCAAAGTTGGCCATCAATTCAGTGTTGGCATCATATCTCATAGGTAATTGAAAATGGTTTAGAAAAACCATTTCCAATTCACCAAAAGTAGAGTATCTTGAGTGGTCGAGCTTGATGTACCATTTCCCAGCACTCTCGATAAGAGTGCGTTGAAACAAACACAACTAGACAAATTTGTCTCTCAATGATTTGGATAAGAACCATAGGTGAAAGGTGGTCACATGATCGCCTGGTATTTCTTTAGGCTTACCTTTGAACTTTGGAATGTCTGAGGGAAAATTGGTCGGCATAGGAGGCCAACGCAGATCATGACAGATTGGGTCGTTTAACAATCTTGACAAGTCTACAAAATGCAAAGTTTCCATAAAAGGTAGATTGGGTTGTTGAGTATGTACAGGAGGAAAGGATCCTGGAATTTGGTTGGCACCAGGTTTCCAAGAAAATTTAGGTTGTTGACCAGGGTTCTGGTAAAAACCATGGCCTTAGCCAGCATTCAGATACTGCGCTTATTGAGACGTCATCAACTGAATCCTATAGTAGGACGTTGAGGGTTTGGAAGCGATTTCTCCTGACGTTGTGTTCCAAAGGTTCTAGAAAGGGTTTCCCCCTGCTGATCCAATGGGCATAGGTATTGGGCCTTTCCCAGGGTTCCATTGGCCATGGAAGGGGTTTTCCCCAATCGACATCCTTGATGAGGGGATTGATCCCTACCACGGATTCCAGGGTCCTTGAGAGGTGTTTGCCCCCTGTGCAGGAATAGTACCCGACACAGGATTTTGTGATCCAAAACTAGGGTTTCCCCCATCCAAGATGGTAGCTGACATGTTACCAAACATGTTTAACAAAGAGAACGACAAAGAACCCACCGGTGTGGTGTTGGAAGAAATTCCTTGACTACCTGCTCTAAAAAAGTTGTAGTTCATGTTCGGCCAGACGGGCTGCTGGGGAGCACTACCTAGTGAGGGGGATGACGGAGGTATATGACCCCCACCATAATGGAAAGAGTTATAGGGGGATGAGGTGCCCCCCATGGACCCTTTCATAGGAGCGTTAGATCTCCCTACCCCCATACCCATGGTCTGTTGGGTGGAGTAGGAAAGGAAAAAGTTTGTATCAAAGCGAGGTATCCCATATGAGAACAGAGGGCCTGTCGCACTTTGGGTGAATGAAGCAGTGATCGCTGCCATAGATGAAATCAGACCACTGCTCAAAGTAGAGGTGATCGAGACCATGGTAGTCTGAACCGGTGAAGGTGGGTTAGGAGGCAGAACGCCCCTTATAGTGGCAGCCATAGAGGGAGTGTGAGGACTCCCTAATGAAGTAGCAGTGTTTTCTTCCATTGAATCTTACAAGACTATTTGATGCTCACGATGAGTTACCCTTGGGGGGAAAACTTGTACCACAACAAGCACCGACAAGTCAGTGATCAGAGAATTGACTGGTCTAAGAGCTTCCACTCCAAGGTCAGAAACTGTAGGCTCCTCTGAATTCGAGTGTTCTCCTCTCACAGATGGCTCAGGCATAGTTTCCTATGGCCCAATCACCTTAAATGACCCTTGTTGGTCAAGTCTTCACCTTAGCGGTGGTGGGGGTGGATCCAATTCAACCGACGACAGGCCCTGAAGCCTTTGCGATCGACGGAGCTCTTGATATTCCACTTTGTGAGAATATCAATGACACACTAGGGATTTTACTAACGTTGAAAACCAGCACACACTAGAAAATATCCTATGAGAAAAAGAAAGAAAATCAAAACTAAGAACAGTTACACTAGCCAACACTAGAGAAACTTACCGGTGAAAGTGAAACTCGAATATGAAAGCACCCTCTGGGTAATATGCAAAGTGTGGCCCGATGTTTTCCCTAGGTACCACGGTATACCCTCATTGTCACCTATGTAAGTTACTATAATAAAGGCAACTAGGTTGCCAATGCGCGAACAATCACCTGGAGGGTATAGTCAATCGTCGGGTGGACCGCAATGAGCAGGATATCAAGCCTGAAAACTATCGAGGGTATCGAAAGAAAGTGTTCTGGAACGACTGAGGACTCGAATGGATTCGAGACCCACGAAGATCTATGGAAAATGTGATCAACAGAATCCCAAGACAAGCCCTCTATATGCATTCCCCACTACGCTTGGTCCAGCTTTGGAGGGGTTATCTCCGCCACCTTTCCACACACGACCTTGTGTTTAGCCCCTGTGTTAGAGGGGGGTTCCGGATAACTTTCACGTTTACTGGAATTTTTACACTCCCTAGCACAAACATGTATGTTTGTTTTATAGCCTTCAGGATTTTCCTCTGCAACCTAAATCAAGGCTCTAGCCTAGACTAGTAGATGAACCCTACAAACATAAAGTCTAATAAATTTTAATTTAGAATTAATTTTAAGTGGCTTGTCTTAAGTCAAGGAAACATAAATGAAACTAGTGGTGTATTTTAAGAGACAAAAGAGAATATCATCAAGTGAAACTAAAAGAAAAACTACTTCTTTTTGACAAATAAATATTTTCAAATTTAAACTCTTTAACCAACTTTTCGTAACTACTTTTTCTAAGATCTTTTAAAAGAAAAACCCAAAACAAGATTTCACTTGACTACGAGCTACTTAGTGTTCTAATCATTCAGTAAATAACTTAAGAAAGCACTCTTATTCCTAACAAGTAAAGACAACTAACCTAACTACTTAACCAAACTAAGAGATGAAATATTTTTTTTTTAATTTTTATGATTCAAAATAAGAAACTTGAAATAACTTATTTTTCTTTTCTTCTAAATCAAGTAAAAGGGAAAAAGTGAAGACAAGACAAGACCAAAAACTGACTTCTAGTCTACTGCGGATCGCAGGGATTCACTGACGATACTAAACAGGATGATTAGAAAAGACTAACAAACTTGTCTCAAGCCCTTACAAAGAAAACACAAGAAATATTGATAAAGATAAGCTAAAACTGATGTCAAACCCAAGCTACAAACTGTAACAATAGAGACTAGGACTAGGTCAAGAAAACCCCTGAGAAGTATGACTTCAAACAGGTAAGAGGTTGGTTGCCTCCTCTTGAAGCAAGACTTTCTTGACACAGTCACACAACTAACACTTAAGAAGCTTGCGTATGTACGGGGGTTGTCTAAAGGTAGGGTGTGTATGTACGCGTGCAGACCCACTACAGGCTGCGTACACCTCTGTAAATTCCCAAAAAAGGAAAACTAACAGTCAGTATGACAAGGCATGGAGTACTTGTTAATATTATGATAGCTTCGAGAGGTATGAACCTCTATTGTGACTTATGACGAGACTAGAATCCTCCGGAAGGAAGCAAAGAAATGAAGGAAACCCTAGACAGGTTGTCGGCTGCAGAAATATATTTAATATGAATTTATTAACACCTAGAAGGAGAATTCGGCCCCAGTTAAACTGCCCAGATTACTATAAATACAGGGTGCCAGTTTTCATTATACACATTCTCAAAATTCCAGAGTGAGCTAAAAATGAAGAAGACTTGTATTCTTGAAAATATTTGCAAGTTAAATTTATGTGTTAAAATGCAAATGGATCAACTTTGCAAACACAAATTTAATAGGATTTACTCATTCAAGATGCATATAAACA
>ML866214.1:8800-21658 GCA_009831015.1 Picea engelmannii | reverse complement strand
GTGCAGGACTAAGACGTTCCTCCTAGCCATAGACTATATCGCTCATAATATTTCAACAACAGGTCACCCCCGAGATGGGCTTAAACTCCATAGGAAAAAGGGTTCCTATCACCAGACTATGGTATGATATTCAACAAAAGACTTGGTCCAAGGTGTCGACTGCTGTAAATAGCCTACAGTCCCTCATTCCCGACATGCCTATCCCACCCCTTGTCCCACCCCCGGAAGTGTGTCCCTTCTTTGCTCAAAAGTCCTTCGTCTACCCCACTTCCCTTCTGGGGCTTCAACAATAGGTGAGATAGGAAGTCTCATAGCCTTGTAGCTAGTGCTTAGCGCACCAAGAAACAATTCCCAACAAACTTTCACATGGAGAGAGTGCTCACGGGCCTAAAAAACCGTGTCTTAGATCGAAAGCAAGCCTTTCCCAAGCACAGGGTTAAGCAAAAACAATAAGTTACAAAAAATTATGTATTCCTTCGTAGAGGAAATCCATCTGAATGATCGCAGAACGAGTGATAATCCCCAAATTACACTAAGGCCATAAATAGATATTGCATGCCTTCAACTCGACACTTGTTACTTTCATAAGTAACTTTAGCAACTTGGTGACTCGTTCCCTACCCTCAGGAACTTAGGATAAATACATATCCATAAATTAAACTCACGAAAATATTAATAAAATACTCCCTTGACATAAGCTTCCCCTTTTTCCCTTTTCCGTGGAGTTTAGCCCCCATCTCTTTTTCATATGAGTTGAGTGTGCACACACTGATGTGATTATATTAACAATATTGAGGGTGATAATATTTTACAATATAGGCGCATTGGCCTTTTGCATCCAAACTCACCAACCTTAAAATACAAGAATATATACAAAGTCTCTCTGGCCTCAAAACTGTGCGCTTAATCTGATGTGCGCGAGACTTTGGGATGTGTGCACAGTTCTTTTGGTGCACCATCCTCACACACTTACACAAGTGCGCGCTACACTATAAAATGTGTGCATTCTTTCTTTAATGCACAATCCTCCTGCAATCACCAAACTATGGGATGTATGCACAAAAATGAGTCCAAGACTTGATACCAACAACTCACCATCTTATATATAAATATATATACATTTACAGTTGGGGTACGACCTAGGAGTATTACACCAATGATTTGCCTCTCCTGGATAGGTTTTCTATGAGATTTTAAGGGATCCCTCTCGTTTCACAACTCTTCTCGTCTCTTTTGTCTCTTGTCCCACTCTAGTTTTTGTATGTCCGTAGAAGGTTTGTGGGTCTGTGTTCGACGTTCACACCTCTTACTTGAATCAATTATCTTCCTCCTAACTTCTGACATTTTCGACTTGGGTGTGCTTCAACTTCGACTTTATACCATCTCACGAATCATCCATCCCCCCGATGTCGGCCCAACTTACTCACGATCGATGGTGTTCATCATTTATTTTATGCTCGTTTCTTCAAGAAGTATTCCCAAGCTTATCTAGTATATTTGTAGTTAGATTCCAATAATCGTTCCCATTGGTCTTGTCTCTCTTGCCAATTAGAGTTTGGAAGAGGGTTTTTTAGAGGAGGTCAGTAGTCAATGATGTTGCATGCCCCTTTGTCTAGGAGAAATTTGTGAAGTAACGACAAAACAATGCATAGAAACCCGTCGTGAAGTTTTGTATAAAGTTTATTCTTGATGGTTTGGACCAACTCTCTATCTTCGATTGCTTGTTCTTCAATGTAGTCTCGCACGATCCTTTCTAACCACTTGTTCAATTTTTTTCTTCCTTCATTTATGATTTTATGCCTCAATTGCTCATCGGGAGTTAGTCTGTGCATTAGATTGGCTGAGATATTTGTAAAGTTCCTCTGGAATAAATTCCAGAAATTGTTTGTGCATCTCCGAGAAAAACTGAGTGCAGGCTTCTGTTAACGTCGATCAATTTCTTCTTGTGTAGTTTCTAATACAGTTGGTAATTTTACGCTCCCACCATTCACGCATGTCTTCCAAAGTTAACATCTATGTGCCTTTGTTATGCATGTTTGAGTTCATAACTACCGACAACGGAATCAATGTTGTAGTCTGAGAGAAAGTATGAGATAGTTACCCATAGATCCTTAGATAGAGCAATACATACTATAACAACATATAGAAGAACACATAGTCATATAGACATACATACGCAAGAGGTGAGCGAACCATCAAAACTTTATATTATATTGATAATTGTCTCTTTTTCTTCCTACATTTCATTACATAGCCATGTATATATATGTATGATATTTTGTTACAAGTCGGTTACATTTTGTAACTGTGTAGTCGCTCAAATCTAACTGCCTATCCGACCAACTCTCCTAACCGACCACTACAATCGACTTGGCTAGTCGATTGGCAGGTCTAGTCGACGCAACTGACTAGCCCCTACAACAAATGGCAAGATTTTGAAGGTCAATTTAAGCAACTTGCTCCGCATATTTACAAGGTATCTACATATCTAGTTAAAGAGACCCCTCCTCCATAGGCTCCACCCGTATCACCTACTCGACCAATATTTAACTTCTTCAATCCCAACAATTCAATGAATAAGTCGATGGCTGCGACAGGGTCAATATAAACCAACATTATTCAAATAGACAAATCATGATTAATGTTTCAAGTAATTTTCTATTAGTTTGTAAATTCCCATCTCCTCCCTTCTTTGGGACAAAAAAGATTTTGAGGTTGGGGGAGATGTTGGAGGAGCCTAGTCAATTGGTCAACTAGGCTAATAGTTGACCAAAGTATGTCGTTGAGTCGGTTGATTGACCGAGGTAGTCATGGTAGTTGTAACTACCTCCATATAATGTAATGTATAAATAGACATGGAATTGAGATGCAATGTTGGTTGTTGATTGATCATATAATAATAAAGACTACTTATTGTCGGTTCCCCAATCACTCTTCTCCTTCTCGTGCTTTTATGTATGAACATGTGCGTATTACTTTTTTTTGTATTGTGGTTGAGCAGTTGCACTACTGGTTACTATTTTTACTATATAATCCTTGATATTACAACATGCTAACTTATGTATTAATCATAATTTGGTATCAATCCCAACGAGTGAAAAAACTATTTAACAAACTAGTTGATGAAGGACGAGAATGTCTATGATGCCTAATCAGGACAAGCTAACCCAAAGTCCAATTCAAATATTTTTAATGTCTTGGTACTCTCAATGTCTTATTAATTGTCTACTAGATTATAATGGAGCTCATATCCCATATTTTATAGGTTTGTCAAGGTCTCAATAATCCCCAATAATTAGCATGCCCTAGAGACCCTCTTTTACTTATGATGTTTTTCCTTTACATCTGAATACTCTTTGTGGTTGGAAAACATAAGTTTTTATATTTTAATTTATCCTCTATGTCATATCTTCAAGTCCTGCACTTACTAGGATAAAGCCTTCATGAATTTCAGAATATAGGAAGAGCAAGCAAGAAAAGCAACATCGATATTCTACCCAACAAATGCTTCAGACTCTGATATACAATAATTTATATAAGCCAATCAACAAAGATAGGAACAAAAGACAGATAGGGTCAACCAAGAAGTTGAAGAAGATAAAAACAAAGGAGGAGAGAGCATAGAATGCTTGCAAATTCAATGCAGAACAAGTATCCGGGGTTGCTCTAGCCAACCCACCAAAAGACACGATTGATTTCTTGCAAGAATTGCTAACAAATTTGATTATACAATAGCAACATTTATAGGTTGAAAACCGACAATAGAAGACAAACTAGACTAAATCAATGTTGAGTAATGAATATGAGAAGTTTGAGGAAGTCAAGTAATAATTGCATGACATAAGAGTCGTTGCGACATCTGTCAATACTATTTTGAATAGTTCGCCAACCTACTTCATCAATATTTGTAGTAGACTAAAAGTAACACAAGTGTTAATTTTGGAATTAGACTACCAATGGGAAATTGTAGTCAATGCCAGAAGTTGGGACACATAGGGAGCGTAGCTCAAGTAGGAACAACAAGTGAAAATAAAGTTGTAAGCACATGAAAATAGTGGTTTAAGGAGGGGGGAAATGAGCAAATGGAAGCAACCAAAACAACAAAGCATATTTGGGATGTCCATCGACAAGTCCACCACATGCAAGAAAAGTATAACACGGACCTAGTGGCAATACACAATACCTTGATTCGAGATAAGATAAATCATTTGGTGGAAACAAAAAAATGAATATTATAGTAGGGAAGGCTATGGAAGAATGGTGGGATTTTGAAGGTGGACTTAAGTTCCTTGTTCCACATATTTACAAAGTATATACATATGTAGTTAAAGAGACCCCTCCTCCACGAGCTCCACTAGATCACCACCTCAACCAAGATTTAACTTCTTCAACCCAAAAATTCAATGAGCCAACCAATGACAAAAACTAGTAGTATTCAAATCGATAAGCCATGGTTGATGTCTTGAGTATTTTTTTTAGTAAATTTCCATCTCCTCCCTTCTTCTGGAGAAAGAGGAGTTTGAGGTTGTGAGAGATGTTGGAGGAGCCCAGTCGACTAGTCGACTAGGCTAACCGTTGACCAAGGTATGTTGTCGACTAGGTAGTAGAGTCAGTTGATCGGTTGAGGTAGTTATGGTAGTTGTCACAACCTCCATATGATGTAATGTATAAATAGACATGAAATTGATATGTAATGTTGGTTGTTGATTGATCATAAAATAATAAAAACTACTTCTTGTTGGTTTCCCAATTACTCTTCTCCTTCTCCTCCTTCTATGTATGAATGTATGTATATTACTTGTTTCTATGTTGTGATTGAATAGTTGTATATTCCTCATCTTTGATTATTCTGTAGAATTCTATGCTCGGTTTACATTATGACAAATCCATCATATTATTCATGATTCACAAGTAGGAGTTAATCCTTCATACCCCCCCTTAATGAGTACTTGTGATCTCAATACACAATCTTCGACTTTATTTTGAACTAGTCCCGTCTTCTATGCTCTTTGCCTTAGATGCTCTTTGTCTTCATTTTCTATCTTATACGATCTTTGGTCTTCTTCATTCTTCATCCTCAATCTCCTTCAATTTTCATCTTGCACCTACAAAGCATAAACATTGTGCTTATTGAAGTCCATATAAAAAAGTTACCATCGACAAAAATACATGGGTCGCCAACCGTTGTATCCACTGGTTCTTTAAGAAACTTTTTCTCATACATGGTTCAACAACAATTATGTAGTCACAAACATTTTCACTCCCCCTGCATCATCACCAATCACCTTCTTGGTTTTTCTCTATCTTACCCATAACCACAGTCTGGATTTTTCTAGGTTACCCTCAACCATTACATCCTCAAGTGGTTCCAGCTTACCATGAACCATCAAGTGGTTTCGACTGACCACAAACCATACATTACATCAAGTGGTTTCTAGCTAACCATGAACCTTCCATTGTCATGACAAATGGTTTTTGGTTTACCACAGACCAATCAACAATCAAATTATGAGTTTACACTTGCCTCGTCACGACTTACATCAATAATCATTTGTTTCAGATACACAATTTCAAATACACGCGACCATGACCATTATCAAAAAAACATCATTAAAGGAGGATCAAACTTTTTAGGGATCTCATCTGCTTTTACATCTCAATTATTGAGCATGCAATACTACTTATTTTACCTTTCTTCTTCATTGTTCACTACCTCAATCTTCATTCTTCATTTCTTGTGTCATTTCCTTTGTTGCTTCATTCTACTTTGTCCTTTTGTTTTCTTCATTATTGTGGTTCTATCACCTCTTCTTCGTCTTTCACCTTGCTTTGGTTGCATCATCTATATCAAATTTTTCCTTTTGATACACTTCATTACGAGTTTGTCTTCTTCTTCTTTTTGCATAATTCTTCATGTCTTCACAATATTTTTTCTGGCACTCAACGGTTCTTGCAAACAATTTCAAATAACATATGTCTAATGTTAGAATGGCCATTTCCAACACAGACTCAAACTTGTGACAATAGTTGGCCAAACTGAATGTCTCAATAATGACAACCTGACTTTTCTTCCACCCAGACTCGCAATTATGTATTTCAATGACGTGACAATCTCTTAATTTTCAACACAACGTAGGACTTGATCATGAAATTTAAAATTGGGGTGTCGAGTAACACAGAACATGGATCCCCTCTTCATCTTCTTTTTAATGAGACACAACAAATTTAAATTATTGACATATTTTGACTTTGGTGACTTTAACTTGCCTTAAAAAATCATTGACATATTTACTTTAATTTCCCTTTTCGTCCAAAGTACTCCTTTATTCATGGACTTGACTTTGGCTCTATAGTAAAAAAAAAATCTTCACAATGACCCAACGTTGTTCTAAATGAGATTCGACTCAACATGATTTTGGCTATGGACCACTTGTATTAAAGCCTTTAATTTTTCAATGGGCGAATGTCTATGCCAAAAAATAAGCAATATACCTTAGTGTAGTCGTTGGACTTCTCTCTCTAGCTGGCACAAAATTTGGGAGCTTTTATTGAATTTCACATCTTAACATTTCTCCTACAAACCTCACCTGCAACAGTGAATAAGGTTATGCAACACTTTTGCTTTTGTTTTAGAGCCTTCAATTTCAGAAGAATTCAAGTCACTGAGTTTTCCTCCTACTTCAGACTCTTTTTCAACAACCTTAGCAGATAGTATAGTGGGCACAGTTGGTGCAAATGAGACCAATGACTGAAATATATTGAAAATGATTCTTACAACATCAGACTCCACATTCTTCAAAATGTCATCTACACACATAGATACATGTGTGAAGTTAATCATATTCTTTTTCATTTCTCCTATAGAGATGCTAATATCTTTGCTCGAGTCAAACTGCAATAGCGACTTGCTCTTACTTCTTATTGTGATTCTCGAAAATATTCAAGATGTGATTTCCAACTTAATTCAAACTAATATGTCCTTTTAAAATGCTATGCTCATTGGCACGATACCTTTCTTTGCACAATTTGATATTGTGTGAGTGGATTCGACCAATAGAACTCCAAATTGTTTTTCTATGCAAATGATCAACAAAATTACTTGAAGAATACACTCCGTACACGCCCACTTGTCCAACCTAGGACGACATGGAAGCCAACGATCATCTTTTATGCCAAAAATCCGGTCTTCATCCACATGCATTTCAAACTCAACTCATGTCTTAGCCCTTGATCCCGAAGCCTTCCAAGATAGAGGGCTAAGTAAAAAAATTCGGCTGTGGACGATGATGCATGACACATCCTTTGTCATGAAACTACAATGATTGCAAAGGAAAATGCCTTTGAAATGATCTCTTATTGGTTTGCTATTTCTTCATCATTTTACTAGTCCTTTCCAAAGTTTGCATTATAGTGTGAACTCGACTCTAGCTTCTTTGTTTCATTTAATTTTCAAACAACCTCCATAAAATCCTTATGAATTACATAATCACACTATGCTCAGATGACCAACGTGCCAACTTTTGTGTAAACATTTGGAAGGTCTTCTCCATCGAAACCATCAACCAACTTTACTACAACTTCATAATCTATATCTCCATTATTTGCAATTCATGCAACATGTATTTTCAAAACTTCCATTCTCGCTTGCTCATCCACTTAAACGACGTCCACCAATTGCATCCATCGATTTGTCATTCAGATTTTAGATGGCTTTCTTACATCTTTGTTCTAGAAACAACTCTTTCCCATGATATGAGAGACTACATGCATGCCATCTTCTCTTCACAACCTCTCATGTCACGGGCTGCAATCCACGACGACATTATCTTCACACAACGCCAATACACATAGATCTGTAGCAACATCAATACTTCCACGATTTCATAATGAGAGCAACATGAGTAACTCGTTCTGATACCAAATGTTGGTTTTAATAACCAACAACAAATATACACAACCATAAACAAAGCAAGGGACATAGGGAGTTTACACTCAAGAAACTCCCGAAAGGGAAAATTCTATTAATCAACCATTCCCATCTGTATTTCTATTGTACAATTGGCCCCTTTATATAACAATAGGTGACCATAACAACTATGTCATGATTATATGTTTAGTTCAACCATGTGCATAACTACCTCTACAATATCTCCTTAAATCTTTCCATGAATCTCTCAACCAATCTTCAAGCCTAACATCTCTCTTTTCTCTTCATCTTTGATTCTTCCATAGACTTCTATGCTTGGTCTACATTATTACAAATCCATCACATTATTCATGATTCACAAATATGAGTTAATCATTCACAACAGACATAGAACTATCATTTAGTTAGATAATGACTTAACTTTGTTGCTCTACCTCTTTCTCCTCTAGTGAGCCACACGTGGATTCATATGCACACGCACACAATAACCATATCAACTATAAGATTATATTATCAGTTAATGCATAGATTACACAATACTTTTTATATTTATACGTCTAGCCATTTTTTTTCCAACGAGAAAATTTCTCAATTATATTATAAATATAATTTGTTCTCTAAACAAGAGATGTTACAAAGGACAACAAAAAGAGACGAAACTGTCAATAAATCTTCACCAATAGTGATCTCTCAACCAACAGATAGGAAAAATTCATGAGGATCTAACGACTTGATAACTCTATGAGGATCTATCTTAATCAAACCTTGTAGTTTCCAATTTGATATTTTAATGAGGATCCATATCATTTGTAAAATCGTACAACAGTTTACTTAATCTAGCCAACATTTTAATTGCTTGAATCCTTTACCCTTTTCATATCTGCTTTAGTTAAATGATGTTGAGAGCTTTAATTAGATAATGTTTGGGTTTTTGCCATATGGAGATATGTGGATTTATAGTTTTGGTCACTCTTTCTTACCCAATTGTGAGTGTTTATAAATAATTTAATTTTTCTCCTATCAACGTAGATTAATTTGATTTGTGAACTATCAACATAGATTTAACAACCTAACAATATATTTTATATCAAAAATATATGTTAAAAAAATTATAAAATAAAAAATTAGTTTGAATATTATAAAATAACTTAAATTTTAATATTATAAAATACCAAATGTTAAAAAGTAAAATTATTTCCTTTTTATTTGAAGGGTCTTCTTATGATTATCGTGCGCTTGTGTATTTCTGTACAATGAAAAAAATACATTAGTTTGGATTTGATATGTACATTTCATATTTTTATCATGTGAAATTTACATTAATTTAAATTGATATTTATATTTCATATTTTGGTATAGGGAAGTAGGTGTCTACAACTTGAGTTTATGAGTTAATTGGGTTTAGCTTGAGTAGTTATGGGATGGAGTATTAGCCTCCCACTCATGTTTTATTTTTGCAAGTGACATGTTGAGCTCATAACAAGTATATTGTTGTAAAAGATTCGAGCTTTGTTGTTGACCTCGCATTGTGCCCTAAATAATCTAGGGTTTACCTTAAGTACCATTCTTGAAATGAAGGGAAGTACTCATGAGTTTTTCCCAGGCATTGTTCCTTGGAAAAAAATCTAGAGTGGACTAGTGTTGTTTTAGGAGTTCTTATGAATAGTGGGACGAACCATCTAATACACAACGTATTGAACCAAACATTGGACTAGGTAGTTGTTTACGTTGTTGCAAGTTTGCAGATAATGTATGGAAAGTGCCATAATTGGAAAGTTGATCTCTGCCACATTTTAATGTACACGAAACTCAAACACCAAACATGTCAATGCAATATTCCAAACAAAGTAATATGCATTTAATAATATAAACTTGAATCGTTAATCTTAAAACTATTCAACAGTATTGCGCCTGCTATGCAACTTGTTTAATAAGGTGGATTTTCAATACAATTGAGTTGCCTCTCCACATAGTAGTTGCCTTCCTTCATTCGAGGTGTCCAAACTTTTCTCTCCGGTTGTAGATATAACATTGACAAGTGTCGAGAAACACCACCACTTATTCTATAACCTACCATTTGTTTGTTTTTTAGCAACTTATCAACCCACACTATAATATAATTAGTTTTCTACTCCCGAGTAATGGACATTGTTTCTATTAGGAAAATGTACTCTTTAACAACTTATCAACCTACAATAGAATATAATTAGTTTTCTACTCTATTCTCTCTATATTGGTTTGTAAATAATTGCATCTTTATATCGAGGAGTCAATGTGAGAGGATCTCTATATTGGTTTGTAAATAATTGTATTGGGTTTCTTCAGGTTAAAGCTTTCACAAAAAGTTGTTATAAGTTATGGTATTAAATGAATGAACATGAATTCGACCTGTTAATTTGTTTATTATTTTGATTGTGGTATGTTTTTCTTACGTCAGTTACATCTTTTGAAGTTTTTCTTTATGTTTAAATGCATGGAGGATGACCATTTTATGAGCATGATTGGGTTATATTTGTTCATCACCCTGACATGACATAGGTACACTTATTCTTCCTTGATGATTTGAATCCTAAAACTGCCTTGGTTGAAAGATTTTGTTCAAATTAGGGATGGTTTTTAAGTTATTTGATAGTTTGAAACATTTTTTTAAATCATTTTTACTTGGGCATCTGATCTGTCTTGTATCAATAATTATTGGAGAGGTAGAAGCATGGGTAACATTGAAAATCTGTCGATTCTATGAAAGGATAGATCAACTCTCATCCATGCATCCATGCTCCATATGCAAGGAATCATATCTAGGAATGAAAGCAAAACTCTCTCATGGGAACTTTGCTTGTACCTTTGGTGCATAACCACTTGTCTTTTCTATTTTTACGAAAAATGAAGAAATGCACATTGCATGGGTGAACCCAATACTACAGGCAATCCACACACCTTGTGTTCATTACAAATATAATGGCCATATTATTAGTTTCTCATAGGACATTAGTGTAGTGGTCAACTACTTGCCCTGCCTTGTAAAGAACTTGGACATTGTGGTTGTTAAAATGCACAACTCCCAACACAAAACTTGTGAATTTTTTGTTAGTAGAACATGGGTCATGGTAGCATTGGAGTACAAATTGTCTAATGATCCTTGCTACAAGGATGTCCAACTTAACCTAGCTACAATTGATACTTTACCTTTGCATCCTACAAACATCTCTCCCCTACTTCGCCATGTCATACACATTACAAAAAGCAACAATAAACATTGATAACATCGACCAGGCCTAGCATTCATTGTCATTGCTAGAGTTAGGTCCTTGTGCAACCTCCACATCTCACTAGCATTTTCCTTTGAATGCCATTCACAAATGAAGAACAATGTATATGTCAAATTGAACCAATAAGAATATGCCTTTCTTGTCTCAAAATCTTTACCCCCAAATCTTTGAAGATCCACACTATCAAATCCTATATTTTATCTTCTTTACAATAACATTGCCTCTTTTATCAGTGTGTCTTTGCATCTTCTAGAGCAATTACTAATGTTATTGCTAAAACTTTTGACAATGTGCTATATGATAGTTAGAGTTTGCTACCCTATTACTAATGTCATAATTGAAACTTTTGATAATGTGCTTTGGTAGTCATGGTTTGCTATCTTGTTGTTTTTGGTTGTCTATTGTAAAGAGTTTATTTGAATTTTATAGTTAATCTCCTAGTATTCGAAGACTTCCACCATGGTTGAGGTGTGTATGTTACTTTTGCAATCTCATTGATGACTAGCATTAAACACCTAATTACATAGCTTTTAATGCTCTGGGGTGTGCTCTGTTGGATGTAAATTAACTTTAAATTCGAGAGTGCACACCCAAACATACAAAGCATTAAATGCTCTATAGTTGGGTGCTTATTACTCATCTTCATTAACAAACAAATGATCCTTTGTCCCACAAACAAAGAGGTATCATACACCAATTTGGTGTCTGGCTTGACCGTAACCTTAAAATTAGATTATTATTATTATTATTATTATCAATTTAGATTCCCACACCCCAAATATAAATAACATTAAATATTTTACATATATACTTTGCACATTATGCTTTTTGCCATTCTCCTTAACACCTAATATCTTGTATTATCAATTTAGGATTTTTTTTAATGAAAAAATGCAAATTTTTTGACGGTTCGGACAAATTGTTACAATGAGATCGATTTTGCATACCAGCGCGCGTTTAGACAGCGAAAAACGTTTAATTATTCATAAAAGCCGACTGGCACGAAGACTGTTCTCCAAACAAAAACTCCAATTTCCTTCTCGCGTATTTTAGAAAACAAGCACACACGTCCACTTTGTGTTGCGTTCCAAATATTCCCAATAATTTGCATACGAGGGAAAAAATAATAATCTCATTCTCGCCAATGCAGCCTTATCGACGGGATCGTTTTATGTCTTCTCTCAGACTGGTAAGACTAATACTTATGTTGTACTGGTCATGATAAATCCATTCTTGTGATATATTCAAATGCATTTATCATCCGGAAAATCTCAATCAATAACATTTTCTGATGACTCAGAAATGCTCACCCGAAACATTACTTGATGCATCGGTTATAGTTTTCTTTGCGGATCGGTATATCAGTGCCATGCCCAAATAGTGTATTATTGTTTTGTAGACTACCCTGGAAAAATGGTATACATTTTCCCAGAACGTAAAAATATAAACTCCGGTTAGTGATTGGTTTGGGGTTTAGGGTCAGTGGCTAAAACCCAGGATTTTTTTTGAGATCCTATTATTTTTTTGATTTGTCTGATAGGTAGAACGCAGACTTGCATCGGAATCTTCATCCAAGGGATCCCCAACAAAGAGAAAATTCCACTGTGAGAACCCCAACAACGAGGTTCTTGGAAAAGCCCCTAGTGCAGAAGAAGGGTTTGC
>ML866213.1:31506-41575 GCA_009831015.1 Picea engelmannii | reverse complement strand
CTATTAGCTTGACCCCTTTCCATGGCTATCAACCTATTTTGCATGGCATTCATCTGATTAACATGTTTCTTCAATTGATTAGCATGATTAATTTCCATTTGTTTAATCAATTGAGTGAGTTCCTTAATGCCATCATTAGAGGATTTCTGATTTTCAACATTTTTCTTCTTCTCATCAAACAGTTGGGAAGAAGATCCTCTAGTAAACCCAGGAATGTTAGACTTCCTAGCATCCTGCATGTTCTTATCAATTCTAATAGCCATAGCTTGTGCTGTCTTTAGATCTTGAGGATCCTTATCCCTTAAGGCATACCTCATTTCACCTTCAAAAGCTTCCATATAATAAATCAAGATTGCAGCTTTTGAAGACTTAATATCATCATGGAGACTTTTCACCAAGTGATCAAACTTAGTATTAAACTCTTCTACAGTTTCGTTCTCCTTTTTATGACTAGAAGTAAGGGTAGCTAGCTGGAACCTGTGTTCCTTTTGATCACCCCATCTCTTCCTAAATTCATCCAATATTTCATCAAGGGTGCTAAACTTGTTTTGATCAAAATCTGTAAACCATTCTGCTGCGTCTCCTTCTAGTGAGTACATAAAAAGAGTCATCTTAACATCTTCTTCATCATGACCCCTACAATATTTCTCAACACACATCAGGAAGCTCGAGATATGAGACTTGGCACTAATAACATTGTTTCCCTGAAAGGTAGGCAACTTGTCAATAGCTTTTTCAGGAACTGCGTGTGGGGCACCTTGGATTGCTGCAAAGTTCAAAGGTCTCAAAAAGATACTCATGGTTATGTTAGGAATATTAGTGGGATTATTAACAGTTTGTTGATTATTAGTTTGGAACAAATATTGGATATCAGTGAGTGCTTCTTCTCCAAGACTTTCAAGTAGCCTCCTAGGAACAAGGCGATTTAGCCTCCTCCTATAAACCTTTTCAGGTTCAGGAAAAGAATAAATCACTCCTTGTGAAGTGCTCCTAGTAGTATACCTGACATATTTGTTCAATGGAGTCGCCACTTGGAAATGAACCACACAAAATCAACCAATGCAAGTTCAATGAATTTTAGGGACTAAAGTTTTTATTGTTTAGTTTTTAAAAAATAAGTTAAGTCGTTTTGACCAAGGATAAATGACTTATCCCCGGCAATGGCGCCAAAGATGTTGCCGTCCTAATACACACTTGCAAACGTGAGCAAAGTCCAGCTCACCTAGTGTGTCCTTGGAGGCACAATGCCTAGGTTCAAAGCCCACGCTATCACTTTGGCTTGAATCTCTTCCGTCTAGGCTTACTCCTAGGGAAGCCAAGGGGGGTAGACCCTAGTTACTAGATGTGATTTACGTGATGTTCTAGGAGTTGATTTTAGTTAGTTTAAAGGTTGGGGGAATGTCTAGCCTATGATGTAAAGGCAACAATGCAATGTGCAACAATGTAGAATGAGAAGCAAGCCTTTTCCTAGGGCAACTAAGACTAGTGCCTAAGATTGGGCAAAGGGGTCAACTAATGTTTGAGGGGTTTCGATTACAAAACAATTACAAAGATTACAAAAGTACAACTATCCCACAACAATGTTAGATACAAATACTTACAAAAAAATGAATGATAGATGTTACAACAATTATGAGCAAGAGATATACAACAAGATACACAACTACAATAAGAATATCTAAGAACTACAAGATACAAAGATACAATGAGACAAGTTAACCATGTGCTTTAATGTGCAGGAACTAAAGGATTTCAAAGCATGAAGATCATCAACACACCAAGCCAAACATGCCCCAATAGCACTTACTCTATTGGACTGCTTTTCAATGGCAACCACAACACTCAAAACCCAACAAGATGATGCTTCCAAATGGGATGCGCTATCTCTCAAGGGATCACACCATAAAGAGCACTAATCAAGTGAAATGAAATGCTTTAAAAGGACAAGTGCTCCACAACATAAAAGATGACACTTAGATAATTAATCCACAAAGAAATAAAGGGATAGACTTGCATGTAGAATTAAAAGAGATGTGTGCTTGCAAGTATTGTTTTAACAACCATAATATGTACCAATGAAGATGATACCCAAAAAGCTTAGTGGATTAAAAAGTTGCTTAAAGATTATTAAAATTTGAATTACCTCTAGCTAAGTGTCAAACCAAAATCTTCCTCCCCCAATTATCAAATGGCTGCTGGATGCTCAAGAAGTGAGGCAACGAGGCCTACCCTAGCTTCACAGGTCAACCCTAAGATCCGAGTATTCTCGGAAAAGACGCTGCGCGCCGTGAGACCGTCCCCAGCCTAGCACCTTCCGTTGCTTTCCTCAAACCCCATTTTAGATGGCGAAGATGGTGAATTAAGGTGTCCTATTAAGTCTAGTGTGTTATTATACCTATGGACCAAGTATTTTAGGGTGTTTAAGAGTGTTTAGGTGACTTTTACTTGCCTTAAAATAGTGAAATAAGCCCAAAACCGAAACTTTTATCCAACTAGGAAATGTGTTCTAAATCATAAGATTGAAGCATGTAAACATATATAGAAAATGTAGTGAATTGCCAAAATGAAAAAGTTTCTTGTACACCATTCGCTTAACCATAAATGTTTGGAAGTTTAAAAGAAAAGAGTGCTTTAAAGGACAAGAACAACTTGCCAATGGAAAAGATTTAAAACATCACCATTTACCCATGTATGAATTGCAATAAAGTAGATGCTATGAAGATAAAGCTACTTGCTGGAGCAAAAGCTATAGCCATCGTTCTAATTAAAGGAGGAATCACTATCGTTTCTTAAGAAATCTGTTGTTGCTGCCTTCATATGAGTGATGTCCATGGTGTGGGATTCTGTTGACGCTGCTGTGAGAACGAGAATGAAAAGGTAGCAATCATTGAAGTGCTGTTGCATTCAAAGCCGCGAGGTTGGGGAAATTAAGGAATGCATATTTCGCTTGATGCTCAGAGCTGCTATAGCGTGGGCTTGAGCCGCCAATGTGCTGAAGGAGCCAAGAGCGCAGTGAGGAAACCCGACCGAGTGAGCCACGATGTTTGGAGCTATGCCATGGAGGTGCTGAATTCCAGAGTGTTGTCTGGGGCTGTGAGTGTTTTTTAATTAGAAAAGCATTAAATTCTTCTAGTTCATAATAATGGAGAGTGCGTAGGACCACAAGATCACACCATGGTTAAATCAGTTGCCAATTGAGGTTTGCAAAAGTTGGTTTTGTAGTGGTTGCTGCGTTGAAGAGTGCCTCTGCGTAATAATAGTAGCTGGTGGTTAAGGGATCGAATGCTACAAAGTTTGTATTCAGATTTGAGAGAATTTAGTTGCAGAGTATTGTTGGGTATGTGCGGAATGGAAACATAGCCAAAGTCCTGTGACTGTTTTGGGAGATGTCGGAGTAGAATATCGTTTCATGGAATGCTATGATTGCAGGATATACTCAGAATGGACACGACAATGAGGTTTTACAACTCATCCGTCAAATGCAGTCGACAAGTATGAAGCTTGATGTTATGCTCAACCAATTCATGTTTGTAAGTATTCTAAGGGTATGTGCCAACTTAATAATTGTTAAATGTGGCAAGGAGGTTCATGCCCACATTATTAAAATTGGATTTGAGAAAGATGTGTTTGTTGGAAGTGTTCTTGTCGATATGTATTCGAAATGTGGCAACATAGAGGATGCATGCATAGTGTTCAATGAAATGCCAACACAAAATCTGATTTCGTGGAATGCGATGATTGCCGGAAATGCTCAGAATGGGTATGTTGAGGAGGCCTTGAAGTGTTTTATTCACATGGAGCTGCAAGGCATGGAACATTGTAGAGAGATTTATGTTTATATCATTAAAACATGAATTCATTGTGATGTCTTTGTGGGAAGCAGTTTGGTTTACATGTACGGCAAGTGTGGGGATATGGAAAGTGCACGTGAGGTGTTTGATGAAACTGTGCAACGAGATGTTGTATTGTGGACTGTGATGATTGCAACATGTGCTCAACATGACCATGACAAGGAAGCCCTTAGACTGTTTGAAGAAATGCATTCCACAGGGATGAAACTGGGCCACATTACCTTTATTGGTGTTTTATCTGCATGTAGCCAAGAGGGCCTAGTGAACAAAGGCCATGAGTACATTCACTCTATGAGTCAAGATTATGGCATCATTCCAAGAGTGGAACATTATGCCTGCGACCTTCTTGGTCGTGTTGGATGCCTGGATGAGGTAGAGAAATTAGTCAAGGAAGTGCCACTTGAATGTGGCTCAATGGTGTGGCAGTCCTTGCTTGTGGCTTGTAGAGTCCATGGCAATATAGAGAATGAGAATGTTTTGCATTGCTTGCACATGTGAATGAGTATTGTCGACTTCGTTGAGAATTGTTAGCACATCGAAGAATTGACTTTGTCTATTTGAAGTTCCTTTTGCTCTTACGAATGGGAGGATGATAATCTAATCGGCTATTCTATCTGTTGTCGTTGTGTTGAGCCTTACTCTCTTTACGTTCTGGACAAATTATCGTGGAAATGCTTGTTCCATAGAGATTGTTATGAGCACAATATATATAGAAATAGATATAATAAATAATAATTAAATATAATAATTAAACACATCATAAATGAAAAGTCATGTCTTATCTAAAAGGACGTGTCTATTCATGAAAGTGCACCCCTTGCGTGGGTATATAAACATGCCCTCATTCTCATTGTACTCATCTCATCTTATCTATTCATATTTTATATATTCATATATTATTTACATCTTACATGGATTACTGTGTTATATTTCAAGTATTTTGGATAATTCTTGTGTGAGCGAACTTTGTTTGTCTCATTTGGTATCAGAGCTTCGTTTTTCTGATCCCAACCTTTGGCCAGTCTCTTTATTAGACCTTTTCTGAATCGGCTTTTGGCTAATCATACTTCATTTAGAGTTTCTCTGATTTTTTCCCGGTCATTGACCACACCGGCTTTTTGCCATTTAAAAGTTTATGCAGAAAAGACATTCTGCTGCCACTTTCAAAAAAAAATAAAATTCTGCTGCAATAAGAGTCAAAGAACAAAACCAGATTTGTTTGTCAAAATTCCACTCAAGTAAGTGATTCCGCTGCCCATACCAGAAATTAAAATATTAAAAAATTAAAAAAATCATCATACTGTCAAAATTGGAAAATAGAACCAGAAATCACAGTTGTGGCCTCTACCTGTGTACCGTGGCAGTGAAACACCTCAATTAAGATATAAATATTAAATAGTCATTGCTATTAACGTAGCACAACTCTACCACATCCTTCAACCATCGGATTGGTAAATTCCGTAAGCAATTGTGACATCTCAGTCTTCGATCAACGAAGTGGGAGTTAACACGAGGCGTAAACTTGTGTGTGACCTGAAAATTGCTGCCAATTTACCACCATCCAACTGCAACTAGTCTTTTGTACATTCGAATTGAAGAAAATTTCCGTTGTAACTATGCAATTTCCAACAGTATCAACCATACAAATTGAAGAAATCGACTTCTGTAACAACTGCCACTCGTACCACGGTTAGCGTACCATTCTATGCAGCCGCCGTTTTTCGTACCAATAGTCACCGCTACATCCATCACTGCTAGCCGCCGTACCGCCATCATTTAATTAACAGAGCGGACAGTCACATCCGTACCGTATGATGCAATTACCACATAATCGATTAATTTAGTTAATGATTAATGCATGAAGGTTTCTATAAAGGTGTCGAATTGCTTTTTGAAAATTATTATTGAAAACATTAAGTGGGTTTTTTAAAGTAAGGTTCAAAATAAAGTAATAAAGTTAAAAGGTGAAAAAGAAATATTTTGTTTGGTGTTAAAGGAACTTTTATAAAGTTATAACAAGAAGAAAAATGACAAGAAAAAAAAGGAAGCATAAGAAAAAGTTAAAGAAAATATATTATTATATTTTAAAGTCGGAGCTTATTATTATTGAGTGGGAGTAAAAGTTATTAAAGGGGTGATTAAAAAAAAGTTCATAAAGTTAAAAAAAAAGAATTATTATTTGGTAAAGTTAAAAAGGTATTAATAAGGTAAAAAAAATATATATTATATTTCCAAGGCTCATATAAAAGGATATTTTTAAGCTTAAGTGATAAAAAAAAATCCAAAGTCCAATTTAAGTTATAAAAAGGACAATTCAAAAATGGAAGGAGGAAGATTCCCTCATACTTATAAAAAATATGTGGATTCCTTATTGGAAGTTAATGGGATTATTCAAGGAAAGAATATCAACATCGTTATTTGCTCGACTGCTCGGAAAAATCACATTAATGTTGATCTGACGAACCAATTAATGGTTTTAGAACCAAATATAATTGAAAATGACACGTATCTTTCCGATGAGAAATATGAAATTAAGAACCTACAACTATCTATTGGTGATTACAAATTCATAGTGGTATCAATTTATCAAGACAACGTTGATATAATTCTAGGGTCAACTTGGGTGGATACATCGGGTACTTTTATTTTCAACATAAGGAGAAAGTTTTTGACATTTTCTTATAAGAAGAAAATTACATTGCAGGACGTTACAATGAAGTCAGTTTCAGAAGCTCCATTATCAGAAGACTTGAAGGATGTATCATAACTGATCCTTCAAGATAACCAGAAGTCAATACAACAGTTGCAAGATCGACAAAACGAATGTGACAAGATCATCATTGAAAAAGACGAAGAGATTTCTCACCTAAGAAATCATCATCAGAAACTACTTGCAAAAATCATGAAGTCCAAGCAGAAGAAGCAATGTTTTCAAAAGTTTGAACAAGAAAATCAAGGTCTCAAAGAGAAATTAACCGAAGAAAAGGAAGAAAGCTCCTGCCTAAGGAACCTTAATCAAGATTTAGTAGAACAAATTAAAAGCTTAAAGGACGAAAGAAGGGAGAATCTAGAATCAAAAAATAAAGACGACAAGTCAGAAGATAAATAATAACTTTTACGATTAAAACAACATAGTCAGGATTTACTAACACAAATTAAAAGACTTAAGCATGATAATAAGTCCTTACAAGAAGAGCTAGATCGCAAAACATCAATAGTTGATAAAGAGACAATGTTTGAATCGATGGAACTAGAGAAATCTTTAGATGTAAAAATCCCAATTCTGGATAAAAAAATTAATACAAACCTAGTCAATCTTACAACTCATGTAAAGAGGTCTTCAAATGTCGAAGTAGAAACAATCCAGGGGTATGAAGAAGACTCATTTCCAAAAATTAATCAAGAAAAAGCTACAAGTATACGAAGTAAAGATCAAGTTGCAAGGATGCCTTATCGACATCCTAATCACAAAAGTTAATACTTCAGCCAATCAATGTATCGAATAACCCATATGCCGAAGAATATTGCTTCCACTGCAAGTGGGGTTCAAAGTAGAAGCTATCACGGGAGTTGAAATGTATCAAGTTCTTTCCAAGAACCCTATAAAAGCCCAATTCCGCAGAAGATCGAATTAGGATGGGCAGACTCCTTTACAATTTGACAATTCTGCTCAGTGCTTAGAAGATCCTATCGTCTCAGGTCCTCAATGACTACTAACTCAAGAATGAAGAATCATGAGACAATAATTACAATCCAGAACAAGAGATAAGTCTTCCATAAAGTATGCTTTGAGGACAAAGCATTTTTAAGGGGAAGGCAATGTTATGAACACAATATATATAGAAATAGATATAATAAATAATAATTAAATATAATAATTAAACACATCATAAATGAAAAGTCATGTCTTATCTAAAATGACGTGTCTATTCATGAAAGGGCACCCCTTGTGAGGATATATAAATGGGCCTTCATTCTCATTGTACTCATCTCATCTCATCTATTCATATTTTATATATTCATATATTATTTACAGTCCTACATGGATTACTGTGTTATATTCAAAGTATTTTGGATAATTCTTGTGTGAGCGAACTTTGTTCGTCTCAGAGATGTTCTTGTTCTTGTTCTAGGCAAGTTACCATGGATACCTGACCAAGGATGAGGTCTTCAAAAGATTCTAAGAGTTTAGGTAGAGAACCTGACAGAGAAGAAGATCAAGATCAACACGAGTATTTGGTGAGAAGTTATTGAGATGGACATAAGAAGTAGTGACAAACCCTTTGTAGTTGAGATCACATGAAGCTTGTGCCAATGTGTTGATGTGGTGGTTACCATGATGTTGTGTGCCTTGGAAAATGGAAATATTGTCACTGAGTCACAGAGGGAGCAATTAATGAGGCAGACTGGACAATATGGGTTTTTAGTGACATAGGGAGTTGGCCTCTGAGTTCGATATGAAGGATCCTGGTCTGATGCACTATTACTTGGGAATGGAGGTATGGCAAAAGCTTAGTCAAATCTTCCTAGGTCAAGGGAAGTATGCAGTGGAAATCCTGAAGAGGTTCGAGATATTGGATTGCAAGGCAATGACTACACCTATGGTATCAAATCTAAAGTTTCTGCAGGATACAACTTCAGAGGTTGTGGATGCTACATTATACAGACATATGATTGGATCATTGATGTATTTGATGAATACACGACCAGATATATGTTTTGCTGTGAACACCCTGAGTCAGTACATGGTTGACCCCAAACGTGTTCACCTGATTGCAGTAAAACATGTGATGAGGTACCTTAAAGGTACAATGGATTATGGGATCATGTTGCAAACAATGAGATCAATCTACTTGGATATTCGGATTCAGATTGGGCCGGTATTGTTGCAAACTGGAAAAGTACATTGGGATGTTGCTTCACTTTGGGATCCGGTATGATTTCATGGATCAGTAAGAAGCAATCATGTGTAGCACTCAGTACGGCTGAGGCAGAGTATGTGGCAGCAAGTCGCGAAGCAGTGTGGCTTCGAAAATTGTTGACTGGATTATTCGATATTACGATGGAGGCAACCTGTATCTTGTGCGACAACCAGAGTTGTATAAAGTTGTTAGAGAACCGGGTGTTTCATGATAGGTCGAAGCATATCGAAATCATGTATCACTATATCAGGGATATGGTGTAGAAGTGAGTAGTGAGGCTCCAATATGTGGCTATCGATGAGCAGGTTGCAGATGTGCTGACAAAGCCGTTGTTAAAGACTAAGTTCGAGTACTTTCGGGACAAGCTCGACGTAGTACCTCTTCAGAGGGAGTGATGGTTTTAGATGTTATCGCAAGGTAGTGGATATCATGATGACATGTTGTAGATATTGGAGAGCTACCCATCGGCCCTGGATGCATGCTGAAGAGACGAGGTACATAATTTATCGCAGGGTACTCGATGTCATGCATAAGATATCTGAGTTTTCTGCGGTAAACTGGATAGTCTCATGATTGTTGATGATTGCAGCTATGTGAGACATTCTCTAGGACACAAACCTGAGAGAGAGCCCCAGAGAGGGGTGTGTGGTTCCTATCTGAGGCAGAGCTGGAATGTAGAGATGGCCTCCTCCTTACAGAGAGTTGAGAAGAACTCCAGATGATTCTCCTGTGTAACGCAGTGAGAAAGGAGATCTGCAGAGTTGGACGTGCCTGTGGCTGAGCACAAGGTGAACGTGTGAAATCCCAAAGTGATGGGTGCATTGTCATGAGACATAGATGAAGATGATATATTAGCCTCCTCTAAGCAGAGAGTTGATGAGAAACTCCAAATGACTCTCTTGTGTAATGTAGTGGGAAAGAAGATCTGTTGAGTGGACGTGCCTGTGGACGAGCACAAGTGAACGTGATCCTAGTGGCTGAGCACTAGTGAAGAAGTCGTTCTTCTGTGTAATGCAGTGAGCCAGAGATATGGACATCCCTATGGATGTGCCCCTAGTGGCTGAGCACTAGTGGGTGTATGAGATCCCCTGCTATATTGTTCAAGAGTCAGACCTGCCTGTAACCCTAATTGTAATGTAAAGGGTACAGGTTGTGTTAATGTTTTATGCTGATATTATAGTTCTTTGCATTTCATAAGATAAGAGCATAATAAGAGTAAGATCACTGAGAAATACACATCCACAATAGACACAACATTTATCCTGGGAAACCCTCTAGGGGAAGAAAACCCAGCAA
>WSFP011430853.1:0-20924 GCA_009831015.1 Picea engelmannii | reverse complement strand
TTGATAGAAAACATTGTGGCTTAGTCATCTAATGATAGACATTGATGTATTGATAGTTTTCATTGGCTAAAAAAACAAAACGTTGACCTCCTTGTCTATTATACTAACCCTAATGATAGTTGACGTCATCTCTAGCCTAGTGACGCAGCAAGTCTGTTATATATGAGCATTTAATGATATTTAATGCATTGTGTTAATTCAAGGATTAATCATTTCTATTGGATGCTATATCATTCTGGTATTATTGCAAACATTGACTTCGTCAATATTTACTGTTGTCTATGCTCATATACATTGAATGTTGATAGTCATTGATCTATGAAGTACTAACCACTGTTGCATGTACTAGTATCATTATTGTCTTGTCTCGCAAATAGGTGCCTCTTCTGCGGTATTTCTTCATTTTGACTATCTTCTTGGCGGTAATCTGTGAAGGGAAAACTTACCTTAATCCTTTAAGCCTTTGCCCTTCAAAACCCCAGATTACCAGGGACATCTCCCTTGGGCTTAGCCACCCTAAATAGAAAGAGCCCCCCATCGAGGTGACAGTGGGTGGGGAAGCTCTTGTTACGCCAGTTTGACCTTTACTCTTCAGCTACTTAACCTAAACTACAAACTGAGCGATAACATGCCTTTCATTGCTTTGCCTTTTTATGACTAATTGATTCCACTTATTCCAATTGTAGATATGTTGTTATCCATCTAACCCATGTTTCCTGTACCTGTTAAGCATCTCAAGAATCCATCTCCTACTACAAAACTGTTCAAAATGATAACCCGTCTGTCACTGTACCATTCTGAAGACTCTCTTGAATATACTACAACTGATCATCACATATTCTTATTTATCAGACTAAATCAAATATGTCCATTGATTTGATCTATCTGCTCGTCAAACTCTGCATGTCTGGAACAACCTGTGCTGAAGATATCTCTACTTGAGTACAATAATAACCTTCTGTCTGTGTAGCTGCCAACTGTCACCTGCGTGGGAACACTGCTTCTCAACCAATCACTCTGTTATTCTGTACTTTTTCTATATCATTGTTCTTAATCTATCTCTTTAAACACTTCATACTTCTCGAAAGATGGTTCTTTGATCTGTAGTAACTACTGCACTGACTCCCCCTATTCAATATTCATATTTACTGAGAGTTTTCAAGTCGGATGGCTCAAAAAAATACCTGCTTTGATGTAGAGTAATATTCCTCTTCATCTATAGACTCATCACCTCTCTAAACTCTGACTTCTTCCTTTTTTCATGTGGATTGATCTTGCACTACAATTCCTGAAAGTACAATCTCTTGAACATGTTATTTATTCACCTATTCTTCTTTTCTTTCTTGTACTACTGCAAACCCTGCGATCTTTGGGACCTGGTCTTTATTCACCTATTCTTTTGGTTTTTCATTTCTTCTCCAAACCTTCATGTATCTGACATCTTCCTTTTTCCTTTTAGATTTGTCTTCATCTCGTACTATTGCCAATCCTGAGAGTATATGATCTTCCTTTACCTGTTCTTGTTTTCTTTTCCAAACCTTCTTATATCTGATATCAGTGTTCTCTTTCATAGAAGTATCAATCATGCTTTTACAATCACGAGCTATTGTCCATAGTTATGGCATTTGTAACATTCAATGTCATGTGGAGCCACATAAACTTTTCTTGCTTGAACATTTCTTTCATATGCCCTGCAATCTACAACCTTATCTCCAAAGTTAGTACAATAAAAACAATGACCATAAAATAAATTTACATACATGGGAGTGGATGATCTTCTTTGTGGTGTAGTCCTTCTGAATTCCTGCCTTGGTTGATCATGATCTTCTCTTCTGTGGATCCCTTCATTATGGTTGAAGCTTCATTGTTTCTTGAACGTGGTAGGTCTTGTTGAAGATGTATCTCTATTATTCTTCTTTGATTCTTGTTGACCATGATTCCTTCCTTTCAGTTCTTCTGCATAACTCTTACTATTTTCTTCATTTTTCTTTTCTAGCACCCTGAAATGCTTCTCTTCATTCTCTAATGTTAATGTGGATGTTTTTGTCTCTTCAACATTCTTGCTGAGCTTGACGATTTTACTTCTCAATGTGACAACTTATTTCTTCATCATCTGAATCTTCATGACTTCTTCTGTTCGCTTTGCTTCTTCAAGTTGGATCTTCAATGTGATGACTTTGTTTTCAAGTCTTCTCTCTTCTTGATCAAATTATGCTTCAAGTTGATTTAAGTTGTCAGTTATTTCCTTAAGATGATTTGTCAGTATCTTCTCTCTCTTTTATGCTTCCTTTCTTTCGGTTTCCAAACACTTCTTCTCTTTTATTGCTTCATTTCTTAGTGCTTCTATTTCGGCTTTCAAACACTACTTTTCTTCCATTTGACTTTTGTATGTTTCTTCAATCTTTCTGGCTTCTTTTAGATGAGCTTTTAGTTTCATGATGACCTGTTGGGATTCTTCAGAACTTTCTTGAGAATTCTTCTTGGCTAATTGGTCCTCAAGTGATTGGTTCTTCTTCCTTTCTTTTGTTAGTTCATCTAGAACATTGATAATTTTGCTTCAAGATCCTTTTCCTTTTGAATCTCAAGATTATCTTCTATTTCATTGGGTTGTTCCGTCTCATCACTTTCAATCTTCAAATAAGGACATTCGTTTTCAAGATGTCTGTGCTCTTCACAAGTAAAGAAAAAGAACTCACTTATGTTGACTACAAACTCTTCTTCTTTTGAATCTGTGTGACATGATGAGCATCCTACCTCTTGTTGTGTACCTGCAATCTTTGACTCTATAATGGGAGAAGAATATGTATTATATAGCTTATCCCAAAGTTCTTTAGCTAATGAACATTTTCCCACTTTGTCCTTTACTGAATTAGACAATCCTTCCAAGACAAAATCCATTGTTATTTTGTTTGTTCCTTTTCAATTCTTTCTTAGCTGCAATGTTTGGTTTCTTTGTAGCATTGTATCATGTAACAACTGAGTGTCAAACATCATATCCATGTGCCTGTAAAAATATCTTCATCCTACAATTCCACACTCCATACTTCAGACCCTTCTGACCATTGAACATTGGTGCTCCATTCATATTGCACTCCATGATCTACCTTCCATTGGTTAAACTGTTTCCTTAAGGAACCAACTCTAATATCAATTGTTGGAATACTGAGAAGGGCGGGGGTGAATCAGTATGAACACTTTATACCACTTTTAACAACAATATATATTCTTTCACTTTATCAACAATGTTCAATAGTATATCATCAATGTTTAATCTATGGTTGCATTCAATATATATATCATAAGCATCAACATCGCATCAACATAACATCAAGAACACAATACACCAATGTTTACGTGGAAACCCAAATGGGAGAAAACCACAGAATGATTTTCCAAGTCCTATCAAGATGCCAACTAGGTCTGTCTTTGAACTCAAGTTGGCTCTAAGTTTCAACTGTCAATGAAGGTATTGTTGTTGTTTTAGGGCAGCCAACAGTTCAGGAACTTCTTGTTGATTTGTTATAGTTACATTCACAATTTTAGGTGCTCTAGCATGTAGTTTTAGTCACCAAGGGTTAGCACATGCATACTAAAATAAATGTAACACACCTAGAGATCTTTACAGCTGAAAATACAGTAGTTCTACACTCTAACACACATGAAATTTGACACAGGTATTTTTGGTCAACATGACCCTGGATAAAACCACCAAGGGGAAAACCAATTTGGAATATATGTCTATATATGAGGAGAATAGATGGTGGAATACAATAAGTACAAAATATAGATGAACCTGATACAATAGCAGCTTGATCCAAGTTGAAATACAAATCCAAAATAAGTAAGAGCGCCCTAGGATGGTGCGCCCCCAGAAATGCTTCCAAGACGACTGAAATGGAGCTAGATGCCAACTGGAAGCTCTAAATAGAAAACCCCTCCACAGTACTCTGATACTGAAGTGTAGCCTCCCTCTGAAACAAACCTCACTGCAAACTGAGCTCTCTAAGCCCTCCCCATACCATCCCCCCGATACTACATCCTACCTTCCTTATATCCAAGGATGAAATATTCTAGGTTGCAAAAAGTGGTAAAAACCTCCTTAATCTGATGTGGGACTTTCGTCAAACACTTTGCATGCTTTGTATTTAACTGTTGTAGGTGAAAATTGAGTAAACAACGGTCTGTTTCTTTGTTTGGTTGGCTGATTGGTTGGTTTTCTAACACCTTATACCTCCCCAATGAAGTGCCAAGTGTAGTATTTTGATATTAAACAAAACCCATAAAAGTATAATGAAAAACGATCACATATGAAGTAGCAAATTGACTAAGTAATGGTTGTTCTTTATTGAATAATATTGCTGAACCAATTACAATCAGAATGAGGTAGGAATACCTCTCAGCAATGATGAAGATGTCTGCTGTTGGAAGTTGGAAGTCTCACATCTCACACAGCCCTAATAAAATTAACCCAAAACTGTACCCACGAGCTGATAAGAGGGTCGATTCATGTGGTTCTTATCCCTGCCATCGATTCCAATTGATTCAACAGCCTCCCATTCAATGGTACGCCCCTCTATATGCAAGGCACAGCCCACCAAATGGATTCGACCAACAACAACAACCTTTTGCCTCCACGCAACCACAAACAAGGAACACGCAACTCTGAAATGGTGAGACTCGGCCAGCCAAATACAACACGCAGCCAACAGATGAGGAGAAGCAAAGAATGCCAACTAAAGGTCACGCCCAACCGGAGGTTTCCACGCCTAGGAAGAGGCTCAACTCAACCCCCAATGGTCAACACGCAGCAAGATAGAGATGGTTGCGCCCAGCTTCAAGGAAACGCCCAAACCATCAACTCGTGCCAAGGAGAAAATGGTTCTTCTCGCCAAATCTACTAATGAAATGCTTTCTTCAATGAAGTTCTTCGAATCACAATGCCAAATCCCTGCAAATGAGAAACCAGAATGGCTCCTCCAATTCTCCCGACTAGGGCAGATAGTTTCATTGTCGAATCCGAGCAACAAGGTGGGTTTCCAGTTGAAACCCTAATTTGCTCACCGAGCTCTTCTCCCAAACTCAATTTTTCAAATGAATAGTCAATAATGCCTTTTCCAACTCTCTTCCGTCCTTTTACTCTTCCACTTTTCTTTTTCTCCATTAATATTTTCATTTAATTAATATTTGGAGAGAAATACCCTCAAAGAGGGGTTTAATATTAATAAACTCACTTTTCCTAAGTTTTCACTTTATAATTCGAAAGTGACTTTACCAATATCATTTCCCTAACTCATCCGTCTAATGGTTTACGGGAAACTGGGTAAACCACCACGGTACTCTGACTGTCTAGGAAAAATGGGACATTACAAAGGAATAGCTAATAAGATTGCCAATGTCCTGAGAAAGAAAGAGATTAAGACCTCCTTTAAACCCTCAGAAACCATGAAACAAAAAAAGAAATCCGTTAAAGATGAACCTGGCCATAAGAAATGTAAAGGAGTTCACAAAATAGAATGCTCTTGTGGTAAATGCTGCATAGGAGAAATTGGTTGTTCCTTTCAGATTAGGATCAAAGAACATGGAGCAGATATAAAAAACGAACGTACTCACACCTCAGCTTTAGTCGAACACTCCTTTTCATCCAAACACCACATACGCCTAGAAGACACAAAAATTTTAGCCAAGGAAGATTACTTCTTCAAACGCGGAATCAAAGAAGCTATTGAAATACTTAAACACCATAACAACCTAAACAAAGTCAATGGCCTAGAAATTAGAGAAAATTGGATTCCTCTGATCCAGGGCAGACGCACTAGGCAATTTACACTTTAACCCTAAAACCTAGGTTCATCTATTTCACCTCCTCCTTTCAATCAAACACTAGATTTTTGGAACCCTCCCCTCCCCTCCCCCCCGCTTTTATAAAATTAAAAAAAAATCAACTTTACAATATTAATCACCCCTCCCTCTAATTTTCCTTTAATCCTATAATAAAAAAATTATAAATAAATAAAAAATTAAAAAAAAAAATCTTATCATTACATCAATAAAAATTCACTAATACTCTTTTACATTAATATGATTAATAATTATCACATTAATTAAATTAATACAATTAATAAATTGATACAATTAATAAATACAATTAATTATCATTACATTAATACAATTACTTATCATTACATTAATTAAAAAATTATTCTAAGTATGACATTATAAACCTTTATTAAAATTGTATTAAAACTAATTATAAATCTTACAATTTAATTAATAATTTATTAAAACCCTAATCTTTTTAAATTAAAATACTTATAGATTTTTAGAGCTGACCTTAGACTTTAGACTTCTCCACCTCTCGTAGGTTCATTATTTATATCTTCTCTTTAGGTTTATCTTTACCCAGGCTTACATGTCCTGATGATGGGTCCTAATATGGACTCGAAACGTCGACCTCCGATAATCAACACTATGGATACTCTGAATCCTCCAAACCTCTCCATTGTTGATGCGCCCTCCTCAGTAAATAAACAGGGAACTAAGCCTCCATGAGCCCTCCATGCAAGGAGGCGCCCAAGCTTTCCTCTCCCTCTTCCTGAAACCTCATCCTCTTGCTCTCTCTGAATCTCTCCAAGTGAACAAATGAGTGAATGCCCTCTCATTTGCCCCTTGCGCCCTCCTTTAAGATGCATAAGGAAACCTAAAAATTGGGTGGATGAAATCATCTCATCTCATCCCTAATAAATGGTTGAGATCACTCAAAAAGAATCTCACTCAAAAACCCACTTTACTTAAGTTTCCATAGTTTCACTTTACGTCTATTAATTCACTCACTTTGTGAATTAATTGTCACTTTAGGCTAAAATGACCAAATTTCACTTTTGACTTAAATATCCTAAGTCAAAGTGAAATTAGATATAAAGTACATAGTACAAGGTACAACGTACTTCCCTCGTGTGTTTAGAAGCTCACAAACACAAAGGGCTTTTCAAGGTACCCAAATCTCAACACTCCCTCTTACCCAGGAAAGCGTTTGTCACCACCAATATCATCCCTATAGTGGGCATGGTTGCCTCCTGGCATATACTCGGTGATTATGGTTGTACCTTGATCAATTAAAGTAGTCTGACACAGATCTGCTCAGTCTGCGTGATCTATAAATGGAAGTGTCTCTCCACCTATCCAAGATCACCTAGATCTTGGCATCACACCAAACATCTCCACATTGGTCTCCCACCAAGGATTTCTACCTCCTGGCATCTTGCCAACGGTCACTACTCTTGGCATCTCACCAAGAGTCACTCTCTTGGCATCTCACCAAGAGTCTCCCCATCTTGGTATCTCACCAAGAGTATCAGGATCTCGACATCTCACCAAGATCTCAACTTGGCCTCTCGCCAAGTAGATTCCAACTGAAGTGGATCCAGAACTTGATTTGTCTGTCTCTGTAACCAAGTGAGGCTCAAGCCTCTGCGGTGCCCTGCTGCTCCTCCTCATCAATATCTGATGCTCTGAAACCCTTGCACCAACCCTCTGTCTCGGCAACTCTGAAAGTGAAGTTGTCCTGGGTGGACCAGTCAACCCCTCTGAATATGGTGTACTCGAAACCTGATTCTGAGCTCCCTCTGAATCACTACTATGAGTCAGTCGGTCCTCCTCAACTCTGTTTTCCCATTTGATGTTGGATGGTGGAATAACAGACAAAGAACTGGTGAATGCACACTCTCTCGCAAATTGTGCATCGAACTCAAGCTCCTCTGTTGTTGTTGTTGAAACATCATGTTGTTTCTTCTTCTTGGGACATTGTCCTGCATAGTGACCCATCTCTCCACAAGCAAAGCATCTCACTATGCTCATGTCTCTTTTCTACTCACAACTGCTCTCTCCTCCCTGTGGTGGGGCCCCAAACTTGGGACCTTGCTGACCTCCTCGGTTGATCTTCTTCTTTCCCTTTGTCCAAAGAGCAAGGTTCTCATTACTCTGCACTGTCTGTTGCTGATGATGTCCAGAAGCCTCTACCACAAGTCTAGTCTCGTCCTGGACGAAGTCATCTCACATCCTCTCCCATGTGGGCATGGCCTCCCTGGAAACAATGCCACGAACGAATGGACCCCATGGTTTGGTGAAGTTGTTCAAAGTTGTCCTCACCATAGATTTGGGGTTCACCACCTCTCCAACGACTCCAAGATCGTCTCTGATCTGGGTGTATCGACCAAGGAAAGAAGTAATCAACTCATCCTCGAGCATGCGAATTCCCCTCAGTGGATCATGAAAAACCAACTTTCAGTTCTCATTAGAGCTCTCATAAAGTTTGCATAGAGATGCCCACATCTCATATGCATAATATTGCCCAATCAAGTGGGGAATTATATGATCTCGTACTGCATCACATATGGTCCTCTTTTCCTTGTTGTTCCTCTTCCTGAACTTTGCCACCAAGACGGATGCAGTAACAAGAATAGCAGGAATAGGCGCATCAACTATATCCCATAGATCAAGGTCCTCTAAGACAAAGACTATCCTCGCCTTTCAAGGCAACCAATTGCTAGCCCCAGCGAGCCTGTCCTCCACACACATCTGAGATGTTGACATGTCTTCCAAACTGCACTCCAATTGATGCTCCAGCGGCAAAGGAACGTTGCCTCACTCTTGTCAACGCAGGTGTGAAAAGAGGCAAGCGAACACCAACCTCACTCCTAGCAATATAGGTGTGAAAATAGGTCCTGAAATACAACTTCACTCCTGTCCCTGCAGGTGTGAAAAGAGGTTGTCCAAACTATGCACAAACTGCTCTACAATCCTCTAGAAAATTCTGCCAACAAGCAGCCACTAAACATTGTCAATGGATGTCCACAAAATCTGCCAAGAAGATGTCTATAACAACCCACTCATATGTTGTCCAAACTACTCAAAAATCAGCCACCTCAGCTCTGATACCATGAAGATTTTCCAAGTCCTATCAAGTTGCCAACTAGGTCTGTCTTTGACCTCAAGTTGGCTCTATGTTTCAATTGTCAATGAAGGTATTGTTGTTGTTTTAGGACAGCCAACAGTTCAGTAACTTCTTGCTGATTTGTTACGGTTACATTCACAATTTTAGGTGCTCTCGCATATAGTTTTAGTCACCAAGGGTTAGCACATGCATACTAAAATAAATGTAACACACCTAGAGATATTTACAACTGAAAATACAATAGTTCTACACTCTAACACACATGAAATTTGACAAAGGTATTTTTGGTCAACATTACCCTGGATAAAACTCCCCCGGGGAAAACCAGTTTGGAATATATGTCTATATATGAGGAGAATAGATGGTGGAATACAACAAGTACAAAATATAGATGAACCTGATACAATAGCAGCTTGATCCAAGTTGAAATACAAGTTCAAAAGAAGTAAGAGCGCCCTAGGATGGTGTGCCCCCTAGAAATGTTGCCAAGCCCACTAAAATGGAGCCAGATGCCAACTGGAAGCTCTGAACAGGAAACCCCTCCACTATACTCTGATATTGAAGTGTAGCCTCCCTCTGAAACAAACCTCACTACAAATTGAGCTCTCTAAGACCTCCCCATTGTTGATGCGCCCTCCTCCTCAAGTGCGCCCTCCTCAGATTTAGAAGATCCTCAGTAAATAAACAGGGAACTAAGCCTCCATGAGCCCTCCCTGCAAGGAGGTGCCCAATCTTTCCTCTCCCTCTGCTGGAAACCTCATCCTCTTGCTCTCTCTGAATCTCTCCAAGTGAACAAATGAGTGAATTCCCTCTTTGTTGCCCCTTGCGCCCTCTTTTAGGATGCATAAAGAAACCTAAAAATTGGGTGGATGAGATCATCTCATCTCATCCCTAATCAATGGTTGAGATCACTCAAAAAGAATATCACTCAAAAACCCACTTTACTTAAGTTTCCATAGTTTCAATTTATGTCTATTAGTTCACCCACTTTATGAATTAATTGTCACTTTGGGCTAAAATGACCAAATTTCACTTTTGACTTAAATCTCCTAAGTCAAAGTGAAATTAGACATAAAGTACCTAGTACAAGGTACAAAGTGCTTCCCTCGTGTGTTTAGAAGCTCACAAACACAAGGGGACCACTATCCAAGGTACCCAAATCTCAACAATATCATCAATGTTTAATCTATGATTGCATTCAATATATATATATATATATATATATATATATCATAAGCATGTAATCATAAGCAACATATCATAAGCATCAACATAACATCAAGAACACAATACACCAATATTTACGTGGAAACCCAAATGGGAGAAAACTAGGGAATGATTTTTTATATGTCAAGAATTCATTCATAGAAAGCACCAACTTTCAAATTCTCCAGCTGCAATTGGAAGGAGGCTACAACCCCCTATTTACAGGCTCCAACCTGAAGGAAGCTACAACTCCCTAAATTCTCTAGCTCCAACTAGAAGGAGGCTACAACCCACTGGGTTCTCTGGCTACAACCACCTAGTTCTCATGCTCCAAATCTTTGATTCAATGTCTCCAACCGGAAGGAGGCTACAACCCCCTTTCCTTGCCTCGTCCTGTCGCCTTGAAATAAATGTAGACAACCTTTCACTGTCACTGAATCAATTACTGCCACTGTCACTGTCAACATGTACCAACAAATTGTCACAACATGTACCAACAATCTTCAAAACTTTTCTACAGATCCGCGACCTGTCTACTTTGCAACATGCGAATGTTCGCGTCTCTCTTTACTACAGCTCGTGGATGTCTGCACCCTCTCTTCTCTGCAACTTGCAGGTTGTTACAAAAATCTCCCAATTTTTCTGTCACTGTCTCTGTCACTTTGTTATTGTTACTGTCACTGTCACTGTCACATCAACTTGTTCAACCTGTCACTGTCTCATCCACAAAATCATATCCACTCTCATACACATGAAACTCATGCCAAGATCACCAGAGCATATCTCAAACCATATGTTCAACATCAAAATCACATTCCTCTACTAAGAATGCACCAACATACCATCAGAAGGTATGTGTCTCAACCATGTACGAAAACATCAAACTGTACCATACCAAGCATCAACCATGCACCAACACATGTACCAAACCATGCATCAACAATGCACATCAACTATAACAAGTGTCTCAACCATATACCATATCATGCCATACACCATATGCCAATAAACCGAGATATGAACCAACAATGTCTCTCACCAAGTAGATCTCAACCAACATGTACCATGCATCCAATGATGTGCCTCAAGTCATAAACCAATGCTCACAAAGACGTGCCTCAAGCCTGCTCCTCAATATTACCAAGATGCAACCTCATAACAAAATATACCAAGCCTCAAGTATGCACCATAGCATGTAACCAAACCATACACCAAGATAGTCAATAATGTTTTTAATCAATGTACCACAACATCAACGAGATGTACTATATCACATACTATCATCACCATGTATGTACCATAACACCATAACCATAACCCTTAAGACTTACCTCTAATCCCGTGGCTGACTTGTTGAATTGTAAACTTACATGTAACTCTTCCACGGTCCTTAACAACCTGGTACCAACATCCCTTCACAACCTTTCACAAGTCCTTTTACATATATGTGACTTGCTCTTCTACAACCCACGTATGCCTGCGCTTTAGTCCACTACAACCCGCGTATATCTACGCCCTTCTGACATGTAACCTGCATATACCTCAAAACCTAAGGTTACTCAAGCTTGATGCAACTCCGAGACTTTCACCTTCAACCTTCCTTCGCAACCTCATAAAAATGTCATCACAAACTAGCCAAAATATCACAAGTTCACAAGATAGATAATCAATGAATGAGTGTGTGAGTGTTCTTGTGAATGACTCCTTGAGGTGTTTATATACTTGTGCTAGGTAACTCCTTTCTTTAATTTAGGGCTTCTAGGGTTTTCTTGTTACTACAACTTTACCCTTTTGACCAAAATTTATAACAAACTAGGGGCTTCTTGTCCACTCTTTGGGGCTTCCAACTTTACAAGGCCATATCTCCCTAACTGTGAGGAACCATGTGGCATTCCACATATCACCGAAAACAACACGGCTTGTACTATCCATCTATGATAGTCTTACCTGAAGTTTCACTGTCTATATTCTTTAATCAACTTTGGGTCCCATAACCACACCTATGGGGCTACATGTAGACTACATCAAATGTACCCAACTAATTCACCATCAATCTCGATCATACAAATGTCAATCAATTGTCCAACATCTCTAGACCTCTCCAAGGATTGACATCAATCTCCAAGATCACTCTCCAAGGGTTGACATCAATGCCAACCAACTATCCAAACCAACTATCCAACATCAGAGGCAACTCCTAGAAAACATTGTTCTTTGTGGTAGCACAACAAACATGTTTGGTTTTGAACATCCCTTTCAAAATGAAGCAATTCTAGCATCATCGACATCTATCTGACCTGCACTTTTAAAGCCTCCCAAATATATGTCATAAAACATGTTGAGTAAATCGGCCTGAATTGGAGGTGCTATCTTGGCAAAGGTCGTCTTCCTCTATAATCAACATATCACAAAGGCAGAGTATGATGAATTTGGGCCGACTATCATTCATAGGAAATGCTTCTTAAAAAATCATTTATCATTCATATGTGTTCAAGGGCTATTATTTTTCATCTTGCTAGAGAACATGTTGAGGAATTTGTCTTGGATTAGAGGTGGTGTCTTGGCAAAGGTCGTCTTTCCCCATAATCAACATATCACAAAGATAATTTCCATCCCAGTCATAATGAAACAAAACGTCAGTCACATGTATTAAAAAATGGTGGTGAGATATTTTCCCCAACACTTGGCAGTGTTAAAGAGAATCATTCCAGATTTTATGGAAATTGTGGACCACATCCCAGTATCCAAAGAGAAAATAGTTTGAGAAGCGTCAACGTTTTGAAGGCCAACACAACACGATAAGATTTGTCATCATTTTGTTAAAACTTTTGATCTTATAAAATCTTGCTTCCAACTCTTCTTATATTGAAATCAATTCAATTTGGATTAGTCAAAGAATAAGTCCAGAGGATAGGATCTCGAATTAAATGTAAATCTTTTATAGAACCTATTATCATGTAACAATTTTCTATGCTTATCCTAAGAGAGGTTTTGAATCCCTTCAGTTCTGGATCAAGGAAATGTATCATATTTTCTATATATTGTAAAGACAAATAAACTTAAGGGGGATCTTCCTTTGGAAGGAAGCCTGGGGGTTCGAGTAAGGGAGGAGAGGTATGAGTTTTAGTAAACCTGTGAAGGTACTCTGTAATTTTATGTTGCATTTTCATGCTCAAGGCATCAAGCTGATGGAATGTTAGTCTATGTGTTTCTCTTGCATCTCAATTTTCTTCTATCTTTTTCTTCTTGTCTGATGTCAAAGATGGTTCTTGCAATGCATTAGTCACCATACAGGTTCATATCTAATGGCAGCAAAGATTCTTTTGTTTATTGCTTGAATTTTGTAATTTGTCTTCCGATATTGTGATTCTAAATCAAAATATCATTTTGAATCAGAATATCTTCTTAATGACTATATAAGGATGAGCCAAATGTGAACCCTATACATTCACGTATATGTCATTTTCCTCCATTTCACGCTATCCTTTAATTGTATTAACTTTTTATCAGCTTGTCTTTGACCTATGAGATGCTACCCTTCTAGTTGGATTTGAGCCTGATTTCCTCTGCCAGACACTTTGCCCTTCTCATCTCTCTTGATCCACCTAATCCATCCACTTATCAACCAAACAACAAAACCCATGCAATAACTGAGGTGACCTAGCTTGGCTCTGCTGCAGTCAAGGGTCAACTTTAGGAATAACATATTTTGGCGTCGTTGTCGGGGACAGAGACACGGAGACATCATTCCTTGTGTTGTACGACAATGAATACAACCAGTTCTTGATGGTGAAAAAGGATTGGTGACATAAGTGACAACGATCTTTCACCTGGCGACTCCATGAAGGAATAATCCGTTGACGACTCCACTGATTTAGAATGTCGAAGGCCATGGACAATATCTTAGCTCGACAGTTTGCACCTTTTGATTTCTCAGTTGTTCCTGGTTTTCCAAATGATGTGCCTATTGTGCATGAATGAGGAGACTACCTTTCAAGGTTCAAAGGAGATGATCACGATCACCTTGCACAACACTTGATCAATTTTCATCAATACATGGACCAACTCGATATTCATCACGAAGATCTATTGTTGAAAATGTTTATGTACTCCTTGGAAGGGGATGTGAGACAATGGTATCGATCTCTTCCTATCTCTAGCATTTCTTCACTAAAAGACTTTCATACTATGTTCCATTCGTATTGTAAGAAAATTTATCCCGTCGAGCTCCTCTTGAATGATTGTTCAGAGAAAATCAAATTTAAATAACTTCTTAGAAATGATGACCAGGAGGAGAAATTAAAAGAACTTCTAAATTTAAAGAACTTGATGGAGATCTCAAGGAAGATGTTGCACTTACCTAGTTAGATGGTGCATGGGGAATAAGGGAGATAATCCCAAGGAGGGCATGTACCAACCCAGGAGAGGTGGCGACCCCTCCTTTCCCTCTCACTCGACTTTGCTTGAGTTATCTCACCTTCTTTGGGAGGTGGCACACATACTACCACACATTTGTCTCTCTCTCTTAGTGAAGTGTGCCCTCCCTCTTTGGAAACTTCACCCTGTGTGTTATTTATGCAAGGTTCCTCTTCCATTGTTAGCTAGTCAGAGCTGGGGAAAGAACTTATGCTATTGTATTGTATATTTGTAACATTCTTTCAAGTTTGAATAAATAAGACTTTGGAGGTCACATGGTGGATGGTAGCATTGTGTGGATGATGATGTTCATGGTTTAAATTTATCAAGTAATTGTATCTTGTTTATGTGCATTTCAATTTGTAGATTGGCCTTAATAGGGGTACTATCACCCAATAGGAAAGATCTTCTTAACTAGCTTGGATATTAAGATCTTTTGTTACTTTACATATGTGGTTAACAATTTGCATGCTAATTTTTCTTAATTGCATTCTATTTATTTTTCTTAATGTGTAGGGAACACCGATATTTAACAAGTTGTATGTAGGTTTATCAAGATTGCAGGTCCTTATACTTGAAGTGGTGGCTGATTTGAGTGCAATCTTCCACATACTTCAAGATCTTTTGAGAACGAGTCTCACATCCTTTCACCGGAAGACCCCTTAGCCCAATATTCAAGTCTTGAAGAAAGGGCTTTCTCTCTCTCGTTTTCAACCTTCTAATCTATAATTTATTGTACTTTATATCTATATGCAAGCATTTGGATCTAATTTCTAAAGCTAAATCGCTAGTTTCTTTTATGCATGCATATGATATTTTAGATCTGATTTTTACTTAAAGTTTCTATTTAAAGAATCTAGATCTAATATAAGCAAAGAACCTCTTTTTATCAAGTATTTATCTAAAATTCTTAAAGGGATAAAAGGTAGTCATTTTCTGAGTTCTTTCATTGATTAGATCTATAATTTGAGTGCTTTTAATTTGTTGTTTTAAAACAGCAACAAAGATCCTAAGGAAACAAGCTTTCTAGCTTGATTTCCTTAGTTCCCTTTTGCAATTTTTTGTAGTTTTGTTTTACTTGGAAATTTTTGGGTTTTCATACTAACATCCCAAGACACTTTCAAAGTGTTTTTGGGCATCTTTTGTTTCCATTTGCTTGTTGTTTTGTGCAGGTTTGCTAATAAACAAGGGGAAACTCTGCCAAATTTTGGCTGATTAGGAGCTTTCGGTACCCCCAGAAGTACCTTGTACCTTTTAAAACCATTGTAAAATCTTGTATTCTTTCTAATCCACTTCTATAAGGATCCAAAAATCTCTCAAAGAAGAGACCCTTGTAATCAAAGAAATAAAAAGTGGGCTACACATCGCCCCATTTTTTCCCCCCCAAGGGGGGTAGTGTCTTGTGGTTTGGTTGTTGGCTTGGTTCTTTGTCTTTCATTTCGGTTAATAATCTTCATATAAAGAAAAAACAAAATAAACACAACAATCATGATCACATTTAGCTTAGTTGTTTCAATTTGGAAAAGAAAACTTTAATTGCTAGTTTAGATTTCTCTTTCGCAAATTTTATCTTTTTTGGGGGCAAATAAACCAATCCCCTTAACTCCTCTACAAAGAGGCTAGATAGTGTGGACTTAGTAATTAGAAAACGTTTACTTTTAGCATTTTATTTCCAAGTCTTTATTTTCTTGCAAGAAATAAACTCGTCCCCTCAACTCCTCTGAAAAGAGGCTGGACAGTGTGGACTTAGTAATAATTAGGACAATTTCAAAAGAAAGCTATTGCTTGGTGTGAAAAACCACCTAAAGGGAGTGTGTTGACTCATGTGGAATACATCGTGCTTGTTCCCTCTATGTTGGACATCCGACACCTTTAGTGAGTTTGTTGGTGAAGCCATTGGGTTTTGGCAAACTCTCTGCAGATTTCCACTCTAAGAGGATAGTCTCCATAGAGGTCACATTTTTAGTTTATCTTGCAATACAATTTCTCACAAGCAATAATTCAATCTCATTAATCAACTCTAAAATCTTTCAAAGACACTTTCATAAGGCAATCTACACTTTTAGCAGCATTACTTTTTACACATATTTGGCACTGGTCTCATTATCTATCTTAAAGCCATTTTCTTCAAGTACTTGTATTTGCTTCAAAGTTTTTTCCATTTTATCTTGAAGTATCGAATTCCTTTTTGGTTCTTTACTTGCAAGCACATGTATCCTTTGATTATATTTTATGCAGGTATTTCCTTAATTGAATATCTTCTTCATAAGTTGTTTAGTGAATGAATGATATATGTTGCTATTATAGATTTACTTTTGTTGTATTTTTCTTTGTTGCAATAAGCTCCTAGACTTTATTTCTTGTACTTAGATTAGTTCAAGCCTTAGTATATTTTGTTAGGGACTACCCCGCTTGGCTTCGATAGGAGTTGGCCTAGATGGAGGAGTCAAAGATCAGGTGACAACACCTTGACTCAAGACTTACCCCTAAGGACACACCAAGTGGATTGAAGATTTATTCCACGTCACCCAGGTGTGTATAAAAGAGGCAACATGATCTAACATCAAGAAGAATCAAATCTCAAGACAATTCACAAGTTGATAATGAAGATCAAGAAACTGAAGAAGAGATGATGATGAAGATCAAGAAACTGAAGAAATACAAGAAGAAGAATCACAAAGTGAAGAAGAAAACGAAGAGGAAGCATCACCTAGACAAGAATAAAAAACACCATCAAGAAGAGTATAAAGAGATCATCTTGAAAGTCAAATCATAGGCAAAAAAAGTGATGGAGTTGAAACAAGAAGAAGGATAACATATGAATCAGAACAAGCAATGCTCTCCCTAATAGAACCCAAAACATTTGCAGAGGCCAGCGAAGATGAAGATTGGATTAAAGACATGAATGAAGAACTTGATCAAATAGAGAAGAATCAGACCTAAGAAACTTGTCCCAAGACCAAAAGACAAAAATGTGGTAGGGACCAAGTGGAATTTTAAAAATAAAGTTAATGAAGATGGTCAAATTATAAGGAATAAAGCAAGATTAGTGTGCAAAGGATATGGACAAGTAGAAAGGATTGACTTTGAAGAAACATTTGATCTAGTAACCAGATTAGAAGCTATAAAAAATGTTCTTGGCATTTGCATGTTTTAAAAACTTCAAAACATATCAAATGGATGTCAAATCAACATTTTTAAATGGAAATCTAGAGGAAGAAGTTTATATAGAACAACCTGAAGGATTTTTATTATCAGAAAAATAAAGACTATGTCTGCAAATTAAAGAAAGCATTATATGGTCTCAAACAAGCTCCCAGGGCATGGTTTTCAAGACTTGATAATCATCTACGGTAGCAAGGATACAAAAGAAGAGCTATTGACAACCATATTTACTTTAAAATGGAAATGATTATTGTTGTAATATATGTGGATGATATCATTTTTTAAAGTAATCTAAATCCTCTAAGCAAACAACTTGCTATAGAAATGCAAAAAGAATTCGAGATGTCAATGCTTGGTGACCTGACATTCTTCCTAGGATTACAAGTTTCACAATCAGACAAAGGAATATTCATATCTCAGACCAAATACATTAAACAAATGTTGAAGAAATTTCAAAGGGAATATTGTAAACCTATGAGCATGTTATCCCCTAGCCTAGGGATAACTAAGGATATTATGGCTCGAGGCCCACAGGTCCTAGACATGGAGTACCGAGAGCCATATTGACTTGAGCCTCGCCCTGGAGGGCCCATCTTTCTTCATCAACGCCTCCATCCTGTCAGCAGCAACAACAGCCATCCCATCGTCCTGGTCCTTTAGCAGCAGTGGGTCTTGCTCCATGAGGTAATGAGTCCAGGTATCATGGTATGTGTCACTCTAATTCTCAAAACATTAGAATATGTGCATTTAATTATTTTTTCTTCATGATGTGTGCTTGGACTTTATACCTTTCCACTTGTCCACACCTGGGGGGAATGATAGGATGCCCTAGCAAGTTGGTTCCCTTAGGATTTGAGTTGCCACTGGTTGGGTTCATGAAAGGTCATCGTCCATTCCCACCATACTTATCATTTTCATCATTTTCCCTCTCATCCATCCCCTGCATTGGTTCGGGCATTGGGTTTGCCAAGCTAGCAAAGGGTTGTACCTTGCCTTGTGGGAAGAAAGGGCTAAATGCCCATAGGGCAAAAGTAACTGACAAAAGATAAAAGCCAAAAGAAAAAAAACTTCAGATGCTCCGCCCAGGGATACTCGAGAAAGAAATAAAAGCCTTCTCAGCAAGAGATGGAGGGACTCATAAAATAATAAAATCAAGACCTAGTTGGAGGATAGGGGGTTCCATCACGAGCCAACCTATTAGGTCCATGGGCATGTAGCGGTATGACACTACCATTCAGTTGGTCACCACGCCAGGGTAGTGGCTCTTGGTGGCATAGCCAAGAGAAACGGGGTCTCATCAGAAGCCAACCTTCTCATCTTCGTGAAGTGCTTGTGGGTAACACTGTCATCACTGGTCACAACGCCAGGGCAGTGTCCCCCAGCTATTCTCTTGAAAGAAAAAGCAATAAGATAAAAAGGTAAAAGGCATTGAATGGGCTTGGAAACATTTGCATCCATGACAAGGTGTAGCTCACCCTCTTTAGAGGCACCCACAGGTAAGCCATACATTTCACTATCATCACTGCACTCATTGCTCAAACATCCCCATACCACCTCATCCACTTACATGACCTGGATTTTTCTTCACCTGGAAACATCCCACATCCAATGAGAATTAGCCCAATAGGACCTCTTGAAACCCTCTCCAAACCTGGCTTGTAGAATAGCATAACGTCTTTGAGCACTTGTCTGGGAAAGGGGGGTTTTATGCACATGTTTAGATAACTTGGTTATTGGACGTGATTGGCATTGTTATGATCCTTGTGACTTATGATCCCATGGAGGGCGTACTTGTTGTTGTTGTAGGGCCACACCCGACAGACAGGTACACATGGGGAGATGATTAGTTTGGACCTCCATAGGGATAAAATCCCACTAGATGGATGTTGAGACCATAGCCAGGGGCAGACACATATCAGAGGCTTGCACCGAAGAGATAGGAGGACGTTCCACTAGAAACAACCTGGCAAGCCTTGACCCAGGGGGGTATTTCCCTCCCACTTTGATGTTGGCCTTGGAAGGCCCATGACGTCACCCAACATTTGATGGACACGATGGAGGCAGTTGTGTGCCAAGTGGCATGTGTGTCTTGATCCAGAGGCCTTCAGAGGCCTAACGTTTTGCTCCTAGAGGCCAGTGTTTCACCTAGGAGGCCCAACGTCACCCTAGAAGGGCATGGTGTCACCTTTGTTGCTTGATTTAGGGTTTAATATGCCATTTTATGTAAAAAACTGGATATTTCATGTAAATTGGCCATGTCAGCCTTTTTGACCTAATTTTGTAAATTAAAGGTCATTTTCATTGTATAAATAAGGGTTTTTTCCCTTGTATTTTTCAGCATCTTTCACTCACACTAATTGAAGTCTGAAATTTGCGACCTACTTAGGGTTTATTGGCTGAAATTTGGTGCGCACTTCTTGAAGGAGGATAAATTTGGTGTTTCTTGGCATTTTTCTTGGTGGAAAGTCTTCAACTAGGCTTATTGCTAGATTATTCTTTGTAGATGTAAGTGAATTTATGCAATCCTTCTTTGCTTTGAATGGTTATGGTACATTTTCTTTGCATTTATTCCAAGATTATGAAATTGCTAGTTTAAAACCCTAGGAGAACAAGCACATGTTATTGTCCTTGTCTTAACAATTTTTGACCTACTAGATTGTGCTAGAAACCCTACTTTCTTGGAGCATTATGCTAAGGGCCCTGCCATTGTAGCACCCTAGCATCATTTTCTTCATCATGCTGTCATTTACTTCATCCTTGAGCTAAAGAAGGAGGAAAACCTCTAGGGCCTAGGGTTACCTACTTCCTAGTGGCCATTTTCCACCTAGGGTATAGTGATTAAGTCCTTGGGTTACCGACATCTCAATCATTGACCTTCTTTTCTCTAGTTCTCACATTATCATTTGTTCCTTCAAGTTTGTTGCTGCAAAGTGACTCCATTAGCCCTAAAAAAGCATTGATTTAGACCTTGAAATTGATTGATTGATGAAACCAACCCTTAAATCTTTTACCTCAAGCAACCTTCTAACCTTTCCTAACCCTAGATTAGGCTAATTCAATAACCTTCTTGTTGTTGTTACAAAAGTAAGCTACAACCATTTATTACAGCAGTACAAGCACTTAAAAGCAATTGCAAAAGTTGATTTTTACATTTCCTAATTAGCTTCTGACAACTGCTAGTACGTTT
>ML866210.1:8745-21660 GCA_009831015.1 Picea engelmannii | reverse complement strand
CATAATTGTAATTAATTAATTAATAACTTAACTACAAACTACATTTAATAACTTACGTGATGGATTTAATGGATTAATGGAATATGATATAAAATGGTTGCGTATACAACAAGGGATAAAATAAGAATCCTGAGAAGATAAAAAAATTAATGGGAATGGATAAGGGTAATAAAGGAGTCAGTGAAGGAGGGATAAGGAGGGGGAAGGAGTTGGAAGGGGAATCATTCTACGGGAGTTGGCCATGGATTTTGGGAGGAGCTCTGAGTATTGCAGAGAGGGAGGAATTTTGTGAGTGGCATTGACACAGTGGACCGGAGTTGCTGGGGGTTTTGGGCATGGAGGGCCAGGATATCCGTTGATATCCTGGGGCTAGGGAGCTAACTAGTCGGCAGGGAGGACGGTTTTGGGTAGTGTTCTAAAGAAGCGGGAAGGAAGCAAGCTACGGAAAACAGGAAGGATTATTAGCATCAAAGTTAAGGTATTTCTCTAAAATTTATGCATTGTTGTATTATGTTAGAATTTTTTTTTTTATTATTCATAGTAAAATTTGAGTTACGAAAGTTACTGTTATAAATGACTGTGTTAGGAAATTACTGTCTTAGTTTATCAAAATAAATGGATGTAAAATTAAACCCAACCATTACAAGTACTTTGGCTACTATGGGACTCCCTTCTAGGAGAACTCACTTCCCAGTAGACTCTCTCACCTGGGAGAGATGCTCACAGGTATGATAACCAACCTTTGACTCAACTACAGTTGGTTACGGTTGACAACAATAACAAAAATAATAGCAACAACAACAGGGAAAAGCAAGTATGGACACCCGAAAATGAAACATCATAACGCTAAGTCATTACACGGCTCAGGAAACTACAATTGCGTTAGGCTTCACAAGAAACAACACAGGACGACTTTCCCGTTTTTGGTTTCTGAGGTGCGAGAGGTATGCCGAGGTCAGACAATGCAGAGGCAAGATGGTTCAGACAGAGTACCACCAGTGAACTCAGATGGAGGATGGTAGGAAAATGACTCGCTAACCCCCAACACGATCGAGGCTTCAGTTTTTAACTCCATGAGCCCAGGTCGACACTTGTCTTCCTGAAGATGCATGTGTTCCCTTTTGCACACGTCCCCCTTTTCCAGGAACTTAGGATAACAAAACTTATAATGTTAACTTTAGTCTTCAAGAAATAATATAAAAATATTATTCCTCTAGAGGTAAGCCCCCTACCTTAGCCCCTAGACCCAAATACTTAGCCTCCTTTTCCTTACCCTACCTAGTGGTGCTTAGTCCCCCATAAATCTTCTTCGTGGAGGGTCTACATGCAACTGTGCTTATATTTTATTAATAATGATCTGCATAATTACATATACAAAAGATAAGGCTCTTGGCCTTGGCATCTGGCTCACTAGCCTAATAAACACATAAGTCTTTCAACTTATAACCACTTGGCTCACCAGCCTATAAGAAAAATTACAATTCATAAGGGGCTCGGCCTTGGGGTATTATAATCCCCTCCCCTTATTTTTGCACTGTCCTCAGTGCAAATTATTTACAAAACAACAACAAGAGTTCCAAAATCTTAAAAAAGATGAGGGTACTTTGCCTGCATAGCATCTTCATGCTTCCATGTTGCGTCCTCAGGACCGTACTAAGTCCACTGGACTTTTACAAGTCCTATGGCTTGATTCCGGAGATGCTTGCTTTTTCGATCCAGTATACGCACCAAATGCACCTACAAGACGCCTTCTTGTTCCACCTGAATCACATTCCAATCAATTACATGATTAACATCAGGTATATATTTCTTAAGAAATGAAATATGAAACACATTATGTACAGTCATGGATGCAGGCAATGCAAGCATATATGCAACTAGTCTAATCATTTCTAGGATTTCAAATGGCCCACAAAATCTGGCTGCCAACTTGGAACAGTTTCCCAGCTTCAGGGAACTTCTGTTAGCTTTTACTTTAAGAAAAACATGATTACCCACTTTGAAATCCCTGTGGATTCTGTTGTTATCAACATAACTCTTCTACCTGTCTTGGGAAGATTTCAAATTATACCTAATCTTCAGCATTTGTTCTTCCATTTCCTTAAGCAACTTTGGCCCAACCACTGCTCTATCTGATGGATTATCCCAACTTACTCGAGTATTGCACTTTCTATCGTAAAGTGCTTCAAACGGGATCATCTTCAATGATGCTTGATACCCATTGTTGTAGGCGAATTCTACCAAATGTAGGTAGTCTTCCCATTTAGATGGTTTGTCCATCACGTACATCCTTAACATGTCTTCTATCACTTTGTTCACCCTCGCTATTTTCCTATCAAATTCAGGATGATAAGCAATACTGAAGTTCAGATTCATTTTGAATCCTTTGAACAACCCCTTCCAGAATTTGGAGGTAAATTTTGGCTGCCTTGTGAGTAGTCTTTAACGGAATGAAATGGGAAGATTTTGTAAGCTTTTCCACTACCACCATGATTTAATCATGTTGTTTGCCTATTCTGGGAATTCCTGTGATGAAATCCATTATCACCACTTCCCACTTCCACTCAGGAATGGGTAAAGGCTGCAAAAACCCTGTTGGGTGCCTGTGCTCAGCTTTAACCTTTTGACATTCCATACATCTGGTGATGTATTATGCAATCTCTTTCTTCATACCTGGCCAAAAGTAATGGCTCTTGACTGCTACCACAATATTTTTATATCCATGGTGTCCTGCATAAGACACATTATGCATTTCATGCAAAATCATACTTTTCAAGTCCTAGACATTAGGTACATAAATTATGTTCTTGTACATAAATATTCCATCCATTTCCAGCTTATAATTTTCCACTTTCTGTGGCATCTCACCTTGTTGTAGCTTTGCTACCAAATCCTTGTACTGCAAATCTGTATTTGCAGCCTTCAAAATTCTTCCCTTTATATCAGTTTGGTACACGCTAATGGTTGTAGCATGTAATTTGTATACTCTCCTGTTGAGTGCATCAACTACTTTATTCTCCTTCCCTTTGATATGCTTGATATCAAAATCGTACTCATAGAGAAACTCCAACCACCTACTCTGTCTAGCGTTCAAGGTTGGCTGATTAAACAAATACTTCAGACCGTTATGGTCTATCCTCAGCTCGAACCTCCTCCCCATGAGGTAATGCCTCCATTTCTTTAGAGCATGCACTATGGTTGCCAACTCTAAATCATGAGTTGCATAGTTCCTTTCGTTCTCTTTCAACTTGTTGGATTCATAACAAATTACGTATCCATTTTGACTGAGGACTCCTCCCAGTACTTCTTTGCATGCATTAATACACACCACAAAATCTTCATTTGGATCTTCAATCCTCAAGATTGGAGCACTGGTTAACCGTTGCTTCAATTGCTAGAAGCTTCTCTCACAATTTTCTGTCCACTGAAACTTCTTCTCCTTCCTTTGCAAGGAAGTGATAGGGTGAGGTATCCTCAAGAATCCTGCGATAAACCTTCTATAATAACTAGCTAGGCCCATAAAGGATCTGACTACTGTCACATTCTTTGGTGCTGACCATTCTCCGATGGCCTCAATCTTCTCAGGATCTACAACTATCCCATCCTTCAAAATAATATGCCCCAAGTAATGGATCTTCTTTTGATAAAATGAGCACTTGCTCAATTTGACATACAATTGGTGCCCTCTTAGCACTTGCAACACCATCCTAAGATGTTGTTCATGCTCTTCCTCCAACTTGGAATACACCAGAATGTCATCCAAGAAGACTATGACAAACTTGTCTAGACAGTCCCTAAATACACCATTCATCAGGCACATAAAAACAAAGGGCGCATTCGACAACCCAAACGACACCACTGTGAACTCGTAATGACCATACCTTGTTCTAAAGGCGGTTTTGTTGATGTCTTCATCCTTTATCCTTACCTGGTGATATCCTGACTTGAGATCTATATTTGAAAATATCTTTGCATCCTTCAATCGATCGAAGAGGTCATCAATCCTCGGTAGAGGATACTTTTTCTTTACAGTTACTTTGTTCAACTGTCGAAAATCGATACACAATCTCAACATCCCATCCTTCTTCTTCACGAACAAGACCAGGGCACCCCAAGGTGACACGCTTGGGCATATATACCCCTTCTTCAGAATCTCTTCAAGATGCAATTGCATCTCTTTCAGCTCCGGTGTACTCATTCTGTAAGGAGCTTTCAACACTGGAGCTGCTCTAGGTATCAAGTTTATAGAGAAATCAATATCTCTCTTCAAGGGTAGTCTGGGTACCTCCTAAAATAAATCTTCAAACTCCTTTAGTACCACATGATATCCAATATTTGAGACCTCATCCTTAGATGCTTCCTCCACATGGGCTGCAAATTATTGACAACCTTTCATGTAGCACTTCTCAACTGCATTGCTGAGATTTATCTGATAACAACAACTCTGAGAATTCCTTGGACTATTTTTCGATTCCCTTCCTTATCCAGGCAAGTGGATGCCTTGTTACGACATTCCAATATGGCATAGTGCTGGTTCAACCAGTCCATTCCAATTAGACAGTCATAAGAACCTAAAGGCAGAATGTTCAATTCAACCTTTGTGCTCAGTCCATTAATGTCCACTAGACAAGACTTAACTAAATCAATGACTTTTCTCTTGGTTCCTGTAGCTAGCTGCACTAACCAAGACTTTTCATGTTTTTTTTTCCACAATTGCAAACTTTCCACCACTCTAGGATCTATATAACTATGGCTAGCCCCTGAATCAATTAAAATAGTAAAGGAATGGTTGTTGATCATACCTTTTACTTCAATCATGTGCGACTGATATTCTTCTTTCTTGTTGTCCAGGGCTGCATAGATCCTTGGTACTCTACTGCCCATGTCCTCCACTGTTTCTGCCTGCTACACATTGTGGACAACTCTCACTTTGTTATTTTTGTGGGGGCAATCTCTGTACCTATGATTTCCTTTACAACCCCAACATTCCATAAGTGGTTGTCTTGGCATTTGTCCACCCACTTCAGTCTTCCTGGGCTCTCTAAAAGATGGTTGTTCTTGAGGACTGTTCCTGAAAAATGGTGGTTTGTTTTCCTTTTTCCTCTACTCCCTTTTAAACTTCTTCTTGTCTTCCTAAGATTTTTGGAAAGTAGGCTTTTGTTTTTTCCGATCATACAAGCATTTTTCTCTCCTTAAACTTTCTTTCATAGTCTTAGGGTCATCATACTGGATCTTGTCACTGATGGAAGATGGCAGTCCACTCAGATACCTTTGAATTTTGACAGTCTCATCTTGGATGAACGAAACATACTTCGGTAATTCCAAAAATCTACGTTCATACTCATCAATGGTCATGCTGCCCAACTTAAGTTCAAAGAACTATTTCATCTTTCTGTCGTAGTATCTCTTAGTTAAGTACTTCTTTTCAAAATGTCTCTTGAACTCTCTCCAAGTAACATTCTTCTCTTTGACATGCTGTACTTGCACAAGCTACTCCCACCATACAAATGCCTTTCCTTTAAGTTGGTAAATGGCAATTCTCCCTTCTACATGAGAAGAATAGTTCTACAGTTGGAAATATTTCCTCATGCCCAGCAGCCAAGTCTCGACATATTCATCTTTCTAGTGTTCCCCATCAAAAGTAGGAGGTTTAATATTGTTCATTTCACCCTTCAGTTCATCCACTACAAATCTTCTATGTTTTCTCGTAGGAGATGGGATTGAACTACTATGTGCCTCCTTATTGGAATGTTTCGGGGAGTGATGATGATGCCTGCTAACACTTCTTGATCTTCTTTTCCTCTTAGGATTCTTGCGACTCCCTTTTTTGCTTGAGTCACTCTCCTTATCCAAATTCCTTTCGATTCTTTCTAGACTCTGCATCAACTTTAAGTTCAATTTGATCTTTGGCTTTCATGAGCTTTATATTATCAGCTCGGTGAGATTGGGCGTCTTCCTACAATCGTTCAATGATTTTCATCATATGCTCTTCCTTATCTATCTCTTCTCCATGTCCATTGAAGTTCGATCCTTCAACTCCCAAATGGACATCCATTCCTTTTGCTTCATCCTCAGAACTGGAAGCAGTCCGTGCCTCTTCCATTTCTTTTGCACTTAGTGGAAATTCTATTCGGTTCTGGCACTTGTTGAACTTCTACATCACAATGTGCAAACAACTGGAATTTGTCAGGCCATTATTCCTTAAAAATTCCAATAGCATTCATAAACAAATTTGATTCAAGAAAATGTTCAGTTTTCATGAAATTTCCGAGCTCTGCTTGACTCTGTAGTAAAATTAGGCCGTAGCCCTTTTCTCTCAGTTCCCCAATCCACACAACCATGGGTCGTGACCAAGCGCTAGATCTCAAGGTTCTCTAATTAGGACTTCGACTTTCGGAAAAATCCAATCATAGCACATCAGTTACTCGGAGTTCCGAATTACTGAACTCGCGAGGCAGGTGGATCAACCGTCCACCATACCTAACATCTGACGAAGGACATACGCAGGGAAAATTCCTGTCATCGAATCCTCTGGGACTTCGGAGTTTCGGGTTTGGAAGTTCGGGACTTCTGTCCTGGAAGCTTCCACACTCGCTTCTCTCTCCAACTCCCAAATTTTGAACTTCCGAATTTTCTAGCCTCTGGGCCCATAGCACAACTGTCACCAACCACGGTGGTGGCACATGGTGTACTTAAGAAGGTGCTCATTACCCCAGGAGATGCCATCTGGGCCCACTGCGACTACATTTTCCTTTGGGACTTACTGACACGTGGCACACATCCCATGTGTCCACTTCCATCTAAGTGGCATCAACATGACCCACTACTTCGGCTCTTCAGGAATTCGTAATTTTGGGCTTCGAGAGTTTGTGCGTCAACACATCCCACTTCTCCCGATAGCCGAACTCCCACAATTACAATCTGCTCTTCTGCTTGATCCAACGATCAAGCTCTTTTTACCAGATATACAATGTAAATCTTCTCGGGATTTCGGAGTTTCGGGTTTCGGAGGTTTGTATCTCAACTCACCCAACTTCTCTCGATTGCCGAACTCCGAAAGGATTCCAGGATAACCTTCCTGCGCCTTCTCAGGATTTGACAGTCGTAAAGGACTCTCCTTTTTCCCTAATAGATCCTATAGCTCTCAACACCCCAAATGTTGAGCCCTCTCTCTCTCTCTCTCTGGTCAAACACTGCGCTGGTTGCGGTTTTATTCTACGCTACTCCTCCTGAGCTTCGTAACACGACCAAGGAACCCGTTGACACTTAGAAATATTCTAAGGTTCGAAATTGGTTCCATATGAACACCATTTACACTCGAAACCTTGGGTCCAAAGACCACTTATTCGACCCATCTAGGCTTGGCGTTGAAACCCGAGGCTCTGATACCATATTGTAACATCCTCGACCATCCAAAGACCGGGTAATGCCACCATGCGGAATTTACAGCTTATATAAAATATATGCATTTTAATGAACTTAACACAACTAACATAAAGTTACTGCTATCATACATAATTAAATAGAATTAAGAGTAATTCATACAAGCAACGAAATACATGAAGAAATACAACATCACAACAACATGCATAAAATACATAATTAAACACATAATGATACTTATCTTTTATCTGGAGTAAATCCACCAACTATGTGCAGACCTTCCACGAACCTCCCAGCCTTAAACCGCACTGCTCCTCATTCTCAACAGTAGGTCACCCCCGAGCTGGGACTAAACTCCACCGGGAAAGGTAATTTTAGGCTTGGCAAGGACAACAAGGAAGTTGCACAGAGCAATAGGAAGGATCTTTTATCCTAGGAGCCACTTACACCCACAACACACAGACCCTCATTCCCCACACACCTGCTCCACCCCAGGAGGATACACCTTCACTAATACAAGTCCATTGGCCAATACACCTCCCTTACCTTGGGCTTCAACAATAGGTTGGACTAGAAGTCTCAGAGTACTGTGGCTGCTACGAGACTCCCTTCCAGGAGAACTCACTTCCCATCAAACTCTTTCACCTGGGAGAGCTACTCATAGGTATGATAACCAACCTTTGACTCAGCTACAGCTGGGTACGATTGAAAACAAAAACAATAGTAATAGCAACAACAATACGGAAAAATGGGTATGGACACCTGAAAAGGCAACAACCTAATGCTGAGTCATAACATGGCTCAGGCAACTACAATTGTGTCAGTTTTCACAGGAAACAACACAGGACGACTTTCCCATTTCTGGTTTCATAGGTGCGATAGGTATGCCAAGGTCAGAAAATGCAAAGGAAAGATGGTTCAGATAGAGTTCCACCAACGAGCTCAGACAAAGGATGGCAGGAAAATGACTCGCTAACCCCCAACATGGCCGAGGCTTCATCTTTTAACTGCATGAGCCCAGGTCGACACTTGTCTTCCTGGAGATGCATGCGTTCACTTTTGCACACATCCCCCTTTTCCAGGAACTTAGGATAACAAAACTTATAATGTTCACTTTAGTTTTCAGGAAATAATATAAAAATATTATTCCTCTAGAGGTAAGCCCCCTAGCTTATCCCCTAGACCCAAATACTTAGCCCCCCTTTCTTTACCCTACCTAGTGGTGCTTAGTCCCCCATAACTCTTCTTCGTGGAGGGTCTACACGCAGTAGTGTTTATATTTGATTAATAATGATCTGCATAATTACATATACAAAATATCAGGCTCCTGGCCTTGGCATCTGGCTCACCAGCCTAATAAACACATAAGTCTTTCAGCTTATAACCACTTGGCTCACCAGCCTATAAGAAAAATTACAATTCAGAAGGGGCTCGGCCTTGGGGTATTACACTTCCCACACCTAAGTGCTTTCAACCCTCTTATGCCACTTTTAAATAATAATACAATTATAGATTTATGGATGACTAAGAGAGCGGGGTGATACTGGAGGTTAATTGCAATACAGGTGAACAGTTGATCATGTTATTTATTTTCTTTCAAAAATGGAATTTTTATCATGGTTTAGATATTTTAGATTTCATTTAAGAAATCATGTAGAGAATGGGGAAGCACTTAAAAGTGATTCCTTAAGAATATGGACGGCGTAAAAAGTTTAAAGATCATCGTAATTCTCAAATATTTAAATCACATCTCTAGTGTAATACTCTGGCAAAGAAAATTTGAGGACAAAATGAAAATGAAAATTGACTTCAAAATCAATTGTCTGAGCTATATCTTAATATCAAGAACTCTTTGAACTATTTCAAATTGCTTGAAAAACACAAGTCTTAAAATAAATGCTTCCTTCGACAATCGCTCTTTGATTAGAAATATATTGATTCAAAAAGACAGACAGAAGAAAACTCATTCAAAGCAATCAAAGAAAACAAAAAATACACAACAAACCAAATCAATTTTTATTAATGGGATTCAAAATTAGAAGTACATAAAAACAACAAAATCAAAACAACAAAAACAAACTTTTTTATTTTTTTATTTTGACCAAAAGCAAAACCAGGCCAACCTCTCATAGAGAATGAGGATCAAAAGGAAGAACTACAAATTTCATAGTTTTTCATATAGGAAGGTTCTTTTCTTAAGATAGTGATGCATGATACATCATTTTGACCAAGCTTATTATTAAAAGTCACAAAAAATCTTTAATGAGGATGAGTGCAATTACGTGCAGTGGTAAGCTATGTTTGTTAGGGTAAAACTAATGTGAATTAAAGATAAAATCCCTAATCTCTTTATTAATTCTTCATAATATCTGAAATCATTGCATGATGCTGCCAAGTTTCGAAAAATAAACATTTAGTCAAGACAATTGCAAAAAGGAAAAATAAAGAAATTGAAAGAAAACTTCCCTGACAACATTCAGACGATGGTTCTCTTTTCATAGCCATGTGTCTTCATAACTGCATTATTCAAAGGAAAGAAAAAAAATGAAAAGGCAAGAAAAACCCAAAAGGAATCTATTCCTACACCTACTCTAACTTCTACATAGATCAAAATGCTAAGTAAAATCGTATTTTCAGTGCATCCACAAGAGCATCTTCAATCCTGCAAGGCATAGAAAGTCAAAAATTAGAATACAATAATGTAGTATTTGCAAATACGAAATAAATATGTTGTGCTTACCTCCTATAAATTCAGTTAAAAACAAAGCAAGAATGACCTTACCATTCTTTTGAAACTTCTTGATGTATGAATCCTCCAACCATTCTGCAATCTTGTCATGATATGGGTCATAATGGCATGGAAGAATGTAAGTAAGTTTGGAAAACTTGTCAATATTATGGGGACTTGACATAACCATCATCCAAGGCCGAAGTGCCCCATCCTCCTGACAATTATCCAAGTGTTCATCAATTTCTTCACATGGAGGATAAAAAAAAAATCATGTCATGCTTACTTCTTAGATATTTAGGTAGAAACAAAGCAAGCACAACTTTATCTTTATTATGAAGATTTTTTAGATACGCATCCTCAAGCCATTCTAAGATCCTGTCATAAAAATTAGGATGAAAACTATGACTTCGATGAACTAGATTTGTCAATGGGGAACAAATCATAAGAGGATTCATGAAAACGATTAGATTACTAGTTTGAACACTTCCTTTGATAAAATGGATCGTTTCAAAACATGAAACATAATCATTAAAATTCGAACTAACCAAAGAATGAATATGCAATGTAGAATATTTGATCTCCATGAGAATGAGTGCATTGTCTTTTTCAAAAATAAATCGTGTAAAATAATCTTGCAACATGTCTTTTTTCCATGCGAGTGATGAAAGTGAAAGAGTGTCAAATCCGACTTCATAAATATTATGTTCGAAATTAATTTCACCAAATTTGGCATATCAAAAAGATCTGATTGTGATGGAAACGAGTAAGATACTATGGGTAAAGTATCATGTCCACCGGAATCTAAGAAGAGATCGAGATATAAAGAGTAAAAGGAATTAGAAATGAGCACACGAAAAGAATCTCTTGAGCTATGATATTTAACAATGGTATTCTCAAGACATTCCTCTTCACTTTCCTTAAAACTTTCACTCTGTTTTGGTGATAAATCCTTCAACATAATATGATCGTCTAAATTTGCCTCATGTATGATAGACAATTCAAAACTTTCATGACAAACATCTAATCTTTCCCGTGGATAAGTGATCAGGGGATCAAATTTTGCTCAATTTTCAAAGTGCTTGGAATGCGACAAAAACAGTTCCATTGCGTCCGTCTCGTCTTCCTGATTCCGGTGGTATATTTAATTTCTCAAATGGAGTTCGTATGAAGGAGATATCGCGATCTGTCCACCAAGCCAAACATGCAAAATTTTTGGATGCTGACTGTACCTGTCCGTACAGTCCGTACGGTGACATGGTAGGACCGTACAGGCCTTACGGTGATGACGTGGCAGTTATTTATTGGTTGGTTGCTGGCGTATTGGGTGGTGACACGTGTCCGGTTGGTGGCGAGTAATATGAGGACACGTGGCCCAATCCCTGGGCGCCATGTGTCCCCTCATTATTGTTTATGTGGTTGTATAAAATTATATGGGGAGTCCGCGGGGTTTGACCCCTGAACCTTCCCCAACACTAAAGACTTCATAACTCTCCACTAACCAAAGTACCGTCATTTGTTCCTTGTTCACTATGCCACAAAACATATATTTAAGTTTGAATGTATGCCAACGGAAAAGGGGGTCGGGCCGGGGCTTAGCCCCGACCTGTGGACGTATTACATTGCATATGACCCAACATATGCATTAGCCTGAATGTTTTGGCGCGCGCATTTCATTGTATTCCATTGTACTACAATACATTGCATTGCAATGTATTACATATATATATTATGTGTTGGCACGGGGTTTGAAACCATGACCCGTGGCTATGTAAACGTGTGTTAGATATTGGCGCATGACCCAAACGTAAGTTGCACGGTTTCAAAATAGTTTAACCACCTTTTTGCCCAGCGTGAGGTCACATGGCCATATGCCTAGGTGCCGAGGCAGTTAGGGGCTGGAGGCACCTTAACCGTCCTACGGTTTGCACCATTGGCGCGGTTGCACCCGGTGCTGGGTTTTTACGCTTAAAAGAGCGTGTGAGCCAGGTTCACTCAAGGGGGTACGAATTGTAGAACCAGAGACAACAAGCTTGAAGAGGGAGACTTCCAGGAGGCCTAACTTCTTCATTTTTCGACCGATTGAGGTGCCGAAAGAGCCCAGACAGGGGTTTTGAGACGCTGGGAAGCCATTGGAGAAATCAGTTTGTCAGTTTGAGCATTGTAAGACATGTTTCTGAGCACTTTTTGAGAAATTAATAATAATGATCCATTGGAAGCTGGACCAGGAGATGTAGCCCATAAGAGGGGTGAACTCCTTTATCAATCGCTGTGCACATGTGTTTATGTTCAATGTTTATGCTATTGTCTATGTGTATTTTTCATAAGTAATCCTTAAATTATGTGTTGCAAATTGATCCTGTTGCTTTAAACACATAACATTTCACTTGCAATAATTATTCAAGTTTTTTCAAGTCTTCTTCATTTTTAGATCAAGTTGGTATTAGAGCACTGGTTTTGAAGACTTGATTGTTTGCAAGTTTTGTTTCTGATGCTCACAAGGTTGAAACTCACAAGAGGAGAAGGTCAACTTGTGGAGCCAAGTTCTTATCCGACAAGGAGGAAGCAGTTTCATTCACCACAAGTTGTAGAGAGACATTCACCAAACATGGCGCATACAGAAGACCATGAACGTGTTCCGAATGAAGAAGAAGACTTCAAGCAGACTATCATACAGTTGAGAGATATGATGAAGGTCATGATGGAACGGAACATGATGTCACAGGGTGAAGGCTCTAACCCTTCAATGCATAAGGGAGGCGGTGGTGACAAGACTCCAGGCAGAGATGGAGGGAATGGTGCTT